>CAJHQP010004779.1:0-51870 GCA_905132765.1 Moricandia arvensis | reverse complement strand
GCTTGCTAGATATGACACGATACTTTAGAGTAAATTAGCTTCAGCGTGAGCTATTCTTCTATCTGTTCACTGTTAGATCTGAAATAAATATTTTGAGTCATGTACATATTTGAATAGTTAGAATTGAAAAGTCGTTTGCAATCTTCCAATATTTGCAGGTGAATCAGCGCAGCAATGGCTGTAAAAGTGCTTCTATGAATACATTATAGCCGATGAATATCTGAAGTAATGTGTTTTCGACTAATATTCCCTCGGATTTCTTGTTTCATTCTATGCATATGATCCTGTGAGAGATACACCATTTTTTGAAGGAATTCTACTTATTACTCTGAGTTTATTGAGATACGTTTTTCAGACTTTACAATCTTTGTTATATTCTCTGCTATATCACAATTCACACAACTTTCTCAAAGTTCTCTATATAATTATGCTATGTTGGGATCTATTTAATCAGATTGTCCGCTCTGACAAGTGACGGTTGTGCCGCCAAATGCTGATATACATGCGGACTTACTTGTCAGTCTTCGTGACCTTTTCATTCAACAACCGTCATGACTTCAATTATAGTTTATCTGTTGCAGATGCTAATGCTGTATACTTATACCAATGCTTCCATGCTTTCAAAGAAGGCCAAACATGGAGGTCATTGACCTGATTAGTCAAACTAATCAATTTGTGCAAAGGCTTCTTGATATTCAACCGCACAAAAAGTATGTCTATTGTCTAACAGCTCTAAAACTGATCAGAGCGTCGATTCTTGTTTCTTGCTTAAAAATTTGTAGGATTGTGTGAGGACCATGCTGCTGTAAATTTATTTTAATCGCCTGGTTAGCTATATTGCCCGTTTTTGCAATTCTATCTTCGCTTACGGGTTACTGTGCACATGTTTTCTTAATTTTTAATTCCGCATCGTTTAGATATTATCAGATAATACTTTTTTATTCTGAATTATTTGGTTAATCTTACTTGATTTGTTGAGTTTTCGGCCGAAATATGATGAACCTTATGTGAGGATCTGAACTTTGCAATAGAACTTCCTGCTTTCTAAAATATTCGTTCAGGATGACTTGGTTCATTCCAAGAAAATAGCTATTAAGTTTGGATGAGATTTTATCTAAAACGGAAGATAGTGCTAGTCAAACAGTAGGAATAATTGATCATGTTTTGCCACTGTTGCATTATTTCTTCACACTTTAGGCTCCGAGAATATTTATTCTATCTAGGTAGCTCATCAGCCAAAATTTTTGCTTTTTGCCCATTAATGTCCTGTTCCTTTTTTTATTTCTTTTATTTTTGGGTTCTCTATTGAAAGAATGATATAATAAATTAGTGAGCTTTCTAGATCACTAGATGCTATTTATTCCGTTGGTTAAATTTACAATTATGTCATAACTTTTGCCTATGACAGTAAGCATAGTCACAAGTTTCTCTAGGGTAGAGTATAATGGCATATTTGTTATTTATAATATCAAGGTATGTTCTTTACAAAGTCCATGCTTTTGTTTTTGATTTCATCTCTAATCGATATATTGATAATGCATATGGGTAGTTTTTGTCTATGATATCCGAGATGAATTTTGGAGTAACAAGCTGAATAGATGAGACATTAAACAAGACATTCGCTGCAAAACAACTTATATTGTACTAAAACAAATATATTTTACCAACTGATAAAAATAGTGTATAATTGTGACCAAATTTTGAATGTTAGTTTTTGGTTGTCGCTTTTAGCACACGCAGCCGGAGAATAGATGCCTTGTTAAGCAAAGTACCTGATATTCTAATGCAGCTTTACTAAAAGGCTACCTCTTGGGGATTCACGCATGCAATTTGGATAGATACACAAAATAAGTATTGTGTTGGAAAGGAAGGGTCATATTCAAATATTCCAGATATTTTGATTTCCTCCACCTATTATGTAGTTCTGGGACTCAATCAAGAAACTTTTTAGTTTGTCTATCAACGTGCATGTTCGAAGGACAAATTTTGGTCACATGTCAGGTGTGTCGCATATTCTTATGAGCTACTGTTCTACCGGATTTGCCCTTATAAATATATCTTGCGATGAGTAATAGGCACGGTGCAATAGCAACTTTGCATCTTTGGAATTTGGTATAGCGAACAGACATGATGCAGAAAGGCAAGACAGAATGAAATGAATGGTCACTGATACTGGCAATGTGGATACGACGCGAAATGCCATAGTGTTATCACTGAGATGATCTTGCTATTATAGTCATCTTGGTGGTGATAGCAATCGAAAGGCGGTTGAGAAACAGATCGTGTTATGAGCCACACAGAATGCTGCAGTAGATCCAAGTAATCCAACTACCACACAAGAGTGTTGTAAGATTTCATATTGCCTGTCTTCTTCAGCAATTTGTTCATGTCACCTGGTGTGCATCTCAATCCCACACGTAGAAACTTCATGGGTCTGTACTCTCAGCTGGCTTACTACCTGGAATGAGGATAAATCAACGCAAATGCTGCCATGGAAAGCGAATGAATCAAAATTAAATTTTTCTCATAAGAGCTACAATGGCTTAATGCTGTAACTTCTATAATACCTGTTACTTTATATCTTGGTCATCTTTTCCATAACTCATCAACCAATGTATAGGATGTTAGAGAGATAAATGTCATTAAATGTGGAATCATAGGGTATATTGCATTTTTGTTGGTTAGTGTTTTTAGCGCGAGTATAGACATGAGTTCTAGTTATCAAGGATCTTCTCTTTCGTGTTTTTTTTGTGGACAAAACATAGGATAGCTTCCTTTCAGCAGGTTAGCACTTTTGGGTAATAGCTGAGCGTTTAGGGGATCAAGGGAAAACGCAAAACCACTAAATCGCTACATCTGATAGCGAAGGGCTTAGGATAGCATTTCGGAAATACGCTTTGGGGGTTCTGCCAATGCTAAGTCAAGTAAACTATTAGAAAAATGCTGAGCCAGCATGCCACTAAATTGTCTGTTTAGTCAGATCGCCAACAGATTGTGCTCAGGGATTAGATGTCTGAACAACGTTCTGGGGAAGCAGCGCATTTTTCATTAAGGAACACATTACGATTTCGCAGGTACGCTTGCTGCAGCTGTTTATTTTAAATATTTCACATCAGAATTGGATCTCTTTGTCTGCTGATTGCGGCAAGATTGAAAATGTTTGTTTCTTCACAAGATATCTATGGAAAAATTACCTTGTGCTTGTCATAAGACTGTTAAGTGCTCGAGCTCGTTTAGGCTAGCGTGGGTATTTTGTGCTCTCTGTTGAAGATGGTCATATCAAGCTGGCGCATTGCACCATTTAGAATGAAGCAGCTGCAGTACCTCTCACACCTTTGACTAGATATTTAACAGACTCTTCGTCAAAAATTAGATTGACATCTGGAATATAACACAAACATGTGAGTCGGTGTTATCGCTCACAAAGCGTTCAGCAAGGAGAGGATAAGAATATTCATTAGGTTCAGTTTTTAGGCTTCAATGAGTAATCTCTATAGTCAATTATAAAGACCTAGTGTCTCTACACGGTAATAAAAGAAGATAAGAAATTTGTTCTATGACATTCATTGTTGCTCGGTAATCTTCAACGCTTGCGGAGACTGATATGAGAGGAATAAGTCGCAGCTCGGGACTTCATCTTAAGAAAAGTAGTTATTTCTAAGAGCTATTTTTCTTCTCTGTCTGAAATCGTCTAATGATGTTGTGTTTTAGTTTAGAATGCTATACTTTGACTGAAATGTAAGATATTCCTAATGACTAGGTATATTTAGACTAGGTGCAGTTTTCTACTGCATATTCTTCACTTGTTGGTTCTAGTTATATTAGCTAAAATATTGTTTTTGCTTGCCTTTTTAAATTCATTATCATCACTCGGTTTTTAACTAGTTTTACGTGTAAGCTTTGCTATTAATATTTTACCGTTTTGATAATGTCAACAAGTGTTTTGGGAGAACGTAGATCATGATCTACACAAAAATAATGTGGCATTATACTGGGCTTCTTGCTTTCCATTTCCCGGTGTCGGGGGCAATTAGGATTCTGGACATATAATCTTTCGTAAATGCTGGATGTTGGATCAGTCATATGTAATGATAGAGTTGGCATTTTCGGCAAACTGATCCGATGAAAAAGATGTCATGTTTATATTTATAACATTGAAAAGATCTGTTATCAAATACTGACTTTTGCTTTTCTGAGAATGTGTGAGTATGGATTAAGCCTATGTGTAGCTTCTTGCATACTAGACGCGCATGCTAAAAAGAGTGGGTGTGGTTGGCATAAAGAAACTCAAAAACAAATGTGGCATTGGAATGTCTGGATTCTTTCTAACCAACAAGGATTAGTTGCGTTTCTCAGTAAGCTGTTCATATATTGATATAAGCAACCACTTCTACTCTGATAACTTTTGGAATAGACAATCAGTAACGCTTAGTATTCAGAGGTGGATCAAGAAGTATCTTCATTGCTATAATGGACTTTGTGCTGATTAAACAAAGTATTGTTTACCACGGCGTTTTGTTATTTGAATACCTTTTTTTACATTATGTCAGGTAGGCTGTTTGTGATGAGTGGTGATAAGTGTTATGATTCTATATCTATTGTGATTGGTACGCTCGACTTAACAGAGTAGATCTCTTGAAAGTTATGGAAAGGCATATTAATAGCAGGACTTTAACCGGAACGTGTTGGGAGTGGAGATGAGAAGGAAATTTTCTCTGTTAGTTACGAGTATGGCTTAGAAAAAGATTTTATTCTCTCGCAGTTGCATGAGCATTATTTTTACAAATCCAGATTGGGGTATAGGTCCTTTAGTGATGTTTTTTTTGGCTAACGAAGCGCGTTATGATGCTCATCGTTGATAATATAATCATAGGTAAGGTCGGGGAATGCACCAGTTTGTTTTCGAGCGGCAAATAAATTCTGGGCCAGGTCGTATAACGTTTGCCCTTCCGGTAATGTTCTTGTGATCTCACAACACTGAAAAGGTCTCTGGCTACGTTAGAGGGTCGTCGAGATAAGTAGGGATCCTCCATGTTTGACATATCATTGTTTATGAAGGCATTTCGCCATATTCTGTTAGCGCGGCAAAGCAAAATAGGATTATGATAAATCCTTGTAACTCTCCGTTTGTGTTTATTTATGGTGCTTTCTCAATTTGTTCATGCACTCTGATCTACAGTTTTACGTTTAATTATATTATGCGTAGTTGATTTATGACACATCTTGATTAATTGTGATAATTGAATAATCATTAATTATATTATTAAGTTTATTCACTTTTTGAATTTCATTCGTAAAGTTTGTGCTGATGTTTGTATCAACGCTTTATTAGGGAGGCTGGCACTACGAATGCACAATGGCAAATTACATGCTGTGGGAAGTTATTGGCTAGATTTGCTTAGGATGGTAACTTCTCGGAGAGGCTAAGAAGCAGTTAGGTCGATATGCTAACCTATATATCTCCTGTTTCAAGGACCTACCACTAAGAAGCTATGCAAGGTAAACCAAGTTTTTGGAAAGCGCCCAAATGTTTCTGTTGTATGCATTTGGGATGGGCTTCCACCTTGATGGCTACTCCCATTCTGAAATTCTATACCCTAGGCACTGCTAGACATGAATCTTATTATCAAATATAGTAATAGAGCAAACTACCATTAGTCAGATGGCAGTGGTATTGTCTGCTGTTTTGGGCGCTATGCTAGAGTAGAGATTTGTGATGTTGTTCACGTGAATCTGTTAATCTAAAATGTGGCGGAGATCTACTAATTGCTAGAGTCTCCTTTATCGTTTGGTTAATGAAGAAGATAATGAGATTTGGGTTGTGGAAGAAGAGGTCTACTGGCTGAAACACAGACTGGACTCTATTTGTTAGCTGAGGTTTTTGGCGATATTACATCCAGTAGCTTATTGTCCTTTATCAGTGCAACTGTCTAACGAAATCCCGAAGGGAATATAATTAACTTTAACCTGTCCTAAAGTGAATGTGTCTGTGGGTTAGGCAGACAGTGGCTTTATGTGCAATCAGCATTCGATACAATTGGTCACTTTCTGGTAGATTTTGGAAAAAGCTTGAGAATTATGAAAATCGTGCTAGATGGTCTTTGGAAACTACCAGATTGGGCATATTGAAGGACCACGTGATACAAGGCGCAGTGGATAGAGACTTGGCCAATAGCTTGCTTCGCGCTCACAGCTTTTTGTGCCTTCCAGACAGATGATACTCAAATGGTGTCGGGAGATGCTGAGAAATAGTTGAGAAAGGGTGCGTAGACTCTTTTTTGGAAAGTGGTCGGCAGTTTGCCTGAATGTTGTTCATGCTATGAGTGCCATTACTACAGCAATCTCTCCGTGCAACTAGTTGAGGGTTCATGGAGATCTGCCAAGGATATGTACATTATTGATAATTTGATAAATGGGATCAGTGATTGCTCAGGGAAACGCATAATGCGTGTCTCGGTCTGACAAGGGACTAGAATTATGTGGACTCAGAATCTGAAAGGAACTTGTTCTTCACATGAGACCTGGAGGCCATGAGGATTCAAATGTCAACTGACGGACAATTTACTTTGGAGGTACTGGTGTGTTAATATGGCCTGGACAAGGTGGAGAGAGTGATATCGAAATGTATTAATAATATGTTGTGAGAGGCGTTCTACAAAGAATCTTCGCTGCTATTGAAAAAGATTCTCACTACTTCTATACATTGGATACGTGTGATAAAGCATGGACGTACACATATGTATAGTTCATTTGCAGGATAGTGGACAAGGAAACTTTATGATGTTTGTGTCAGACTTAAAATCGACAAAACTGTAATTGTGTATACTGCGAAATGGAGTAAAGTAAATTTCTACAAATCTTGTTTCTTTTCCAGAATTTTGGCCAGTTTGAATTAGTTGCTGAATTCTATACTGATTTTGCATTTTTGATTTTTTCCTTTGGGGTATCATATTTATTTTTGGCTCAGTAGGTTTGTAGTAGTTTGTCTTGTCTTTGTGTTTTTTCTGTGTTGATGAGAAGTGATGGAAGCTTTGTTAAGCAATATTAGAGAGCAGGCAAAGCTTTTCTAGAAATGAAGGGAGAGCTGAAACGCTCAGTGGTCGTAAAATTGATATAACAAAAATTTGGAGTATTTTCGAAGTTAGAAGATCAAATGACAGAGATCGTGTATATACGGTTTTCCTGTTAAGGGGGGATTTCAATCTAAAAATGTAAATGACACTGAAGGTGTAATTATCGAATAGTTTGATATGTCAATAATTGTTAAAGAATTAACCAAAGGATGATAAGCTGGGGAAATTATTGTGGAATGGTATTTTTTATGAACTGTTGTGTTACTTATTTGCTCTTAACATTTCTTGGATTTTTTTTTTTTGAATGTTCACTAAATATGACTCTTTTGTAGGCCTACCGAAGAACCAAGAATGAAGTATGGCGTTGAATATTGCTGTCATTGGCCTTTCAGTCAGGGTAGTGAAACATTTGGAGTTTCCAATCGCTACAGAAGTCATATAGCTCGTGTTCTTTATTACTTAGCTATCGATACATGGCATAGCACAGATGAGCTGTCAGTCTGGCGTCATGTGTTTGATATACACTTAGAACAAAGTCTCACACTCATTGGTGTGGCTTCATTTGATTCGCATGTTTTTGTCTATTCGCCTACAAAGTAATGATATGCACAAAACAGTTTTCCATCTCAGTCACAATATTAAAGTTCTTATTGAAATTGTACAGTTTCCAAGTAATTTACTTTTAGGTTTTTATGACTAAATTGTGATTTTTGATTATTTCATCGAGTAAGGTGTGTTTTTGTTTCTCTAGGCTCTCTATTTCCTATGGTCTGCGCTCAAATACTTAACTTCGATAATACGAGTTGACTGCGGTAAATAAAGCTCGAACTTGCTCATAGATTGTGTTTAATGGCTTCAAAGAACTGAAGGAAAAGCTTCTGGTGTCAGCGGTCATTGGTGGAAGTAGTTTTAACAGATCAGGACAATCATCAAGGATTGTCTCAATACTAGTGAGTGAGAGGTTGGTGCAACCATAACAGTGGTAACCCATGGCCAAGAAGGTGAAGCTCCACAGCAGGAAATACAATACTCCCGGGAATGATCACATTATGCACAAAGTCGCTCTGCTATTAATGAATACATCAATGCACGTGCGGAGATCAGAAATGGCGGACATGTTACCGCTAGAATATCTTCTTGACTGGTGGAGCTTTATGATACGCTTGAAGTATGTATATGGAAGTCGGTATGGTCGTAGAACATAAAGACTTAAGAGAGTGAACTGGAGGCGTGATATAATCTTCTATCTCTTTTGTATATTATATATCAATATGTTTTGTTAAATACATAGCAATTTTGTATATTATATCATAGGAGGCTGCTATTTCAATCATATCATGTTTGTTGTTATTTGGCAGCTGCTTCTGCTTCTTTTTGAGAGATATTAAACAAGTGAAGTCTCCATTGAGGTTCGTGTCTTCAGGAAAATAGGTTCGAATTGTTACAATTAAGAAGAAAGATTGTGGTGTTGTGAAATGCGCTGTGTGATGTTGTTTAAAGTATCACAACTGCTATCGCACAAGGACTCATAGTCTTTGTGAGTGTCTCCTAGACCGTTCAAAAAGAATTGGTGGGTCTGTCTGCAAGATGTTGTTTTTTTCGTCGCAGCATTGCTATAGAAAGCCAGGTTCTGAGCAATTTGTGAAAGAAGTACAAGCAGGAGTTTTGAGCTCACTTCTCGATCCAGAAAGTACACTACAATTCCCGGCAAATGTGCTTGAGCTTTAAATGTCTGCGACGAAAAATGGAAAACATTCTTTGGAGCAAATAGTATGAATCGCATTTAGGATATGTTCTTCGGTGTGTTTTGAGTATAGATGGAGTTGGTAGATTGATAGAAGGTTTTGCGTGAACTTCAATGTCTTTGTTGGATCTGGTGGAGATACTTAAGGGCAGTTAACTGGGTATGGCTGGTGCAGTAGGAATGTTAAGGTCTAAAATATTCCAACTAATACTATCTCTCTTGCTTGCATTTTTGTTGTGAGGGTCCTCTTTAAAAGAAACTTGGTTTGTTCCTTTATCTTGTTTGTGAAACATTCCAGGAAAGTAGACTATCAACAGTCAACTCAGGTTGATAGGGTATGTGTGATGGCAGTAGGTGGCTATATGGTTCCTTCGATAGGCATGGGAAGCAAGGTCAGCGCGGTTGACACCTTTTTGCTTTCATGATCTTAAAATGGCTCAATAAGTCCATGTCTAATTAAGTCCAGATTCGTTTGATCTAATGCGTAAGTCGATGCTAGCGCACTATTTCAGTCGATATTACTGTTGTTATGTTAAAAGACACAATTTGTTTGAATAACATAAGTGAACAAAGCAGAAGTTCATTGGGGATGTAGTCAACACTCCAATCATACATTCCTCCAGTTGGTCCTGCTTAGGTGGTTCAGTTAAATGAAATGTATAACATATCAGATTTTATGAAAAGTATTGAGTGCATGCTGGTTCTCTCGGTAGTAGAAGATGTCTCAAAAAAATACTACTACATAACGCATAGATTTCTGGTTGTGGATCCTCCTTAGCATGGGTTCTTAAAAACCAACTATTTTTGAGATTTGGTCTTCAGGTTCTATGGTTGAGATGGGAACTTCATGTACTACACTACTTCTTCGTTGTAGGTGTATTTTGAGAGACTTACTATGTGAGGCGTGGTGAATATGACCGGGGGGAGAAGAGATTTTCAATTTAGCATTTAAGCGGAAGTCATTTATCTCTATCAAGCTATACAGTCCATGAAGTTTAGACGGCAACTTGGGATGATTTTTTCCGTTGCAGGCTTACCAGTGACATTCATTATAAATTACTTCGGCTCAACTTGTGAGTTATAGGCTTCTGTATATTTTTCTATACATTGTATGAGACGGACGCTTATATTGTGGGCATTTAAAGAAGCAGTTTGCAGTCCAGTTGTCTGTCTCTTTAGTTTATGTCCTCATTGCACATTGGTGGGAGTGTCAAAACAAGTCTTTGTTTGCAAAAAACGTACGGGGAAATATGTTTTCTAAAGGATGATATTTATCTCTGCTATGAGCAATGGGCACATGATATGAGTTTAATGAAGCTAGGCTTTCGTCACGAGGAAGAATGAGGGTATCTTTTCATCTTTTTGGAGTGGAGGAACAGGGTTCTTTATGTCATACTGGTCATCATGAGAACAAGTGTTCAGTCTTTCTTTTGCTAACTCGCAGTTTTATTGTCTTCGGACAGAAGGTAACAGAACCCATGATGAGTATAGGTTTCAATAGAGTAATACGGATGCAAAAGCCATTGATTGATATTCTAATTTTTTATCAATTTTCAGGCAAACAGAATAATCTCATTCTTGTGAAGTTGGTCAACTTCTGGGTATGTTCTTTCGTTGATGAATTGGCGTGTGTGGTTGGAGACACCTTTGGTAAGGTCAAACGATCTGACCTAATGGAGGGATGTATCTGTAACTTCGCGACTTGTAGCGACATAAGTCAAACTAAACGTGACATGAGTGTATTGTGGCGCGCTTAACAGGAGAATATGCCCTCAAACATTAGTATTTTCGCGAGGGTAAAGTACTTGCATATTATCTCAAAAATTGATTTTATATAAGATTTAACAAAAATATTGTTCTAAGGAATGAGACACCAATTGTGGATAAGCCTGCACATCAATTCGGTGCAAAGGGGCACTGAACCTGGTGTATTGGTGGCAAGTGAGCTTGTCGTCGTAACTTATGTAGATGGATCCAAACATGGCATTCTTGTTCTAATCTCTACAATAATTTTAGGAGAATCTTAGTTGTTTTCTGTGTTTTATTTTTTTGTAATTTAAAGATGAAGGTACGTTATTTATTAGGTTTGTAAATATATGTATAATTTGTGTGGTTAATTGTTTACTAATTCTCAAACTTATCGCTTTGCTGTTGTATGATAGTTAGTCTTATTTTCCTGTATATATAAATGATGTTATTTTGGTTTTTCTTCACTTGAAAAATTGTCGACGTATGGGATGAAAAGACGCAGTTGATAGGTCTTTGAATTTTTTGGATATATCATTTTAGCCATCGGTTCTATATAGTATATATAGATGATCTAGTCATATCGAGGTTCGCTAAAACAAACTATGTACTTAATTTTTTAAATTTTTAGAGTAAAATAATTATTATTTAGGATAGTGTATGGGTAAGTAGAATGCTGAGACCGCACTTGTCGATATTCATAACAGAATTTTAATATATATCTATCTAATTATAAACGGTAGGGAATTGTTTTTCTATCATCGTTTAAAAATTGATATTTTTTTTATGAATTAGTATTATATGTTTTACATTTATAATCGCATAATAACATTAATTATAGTCTAAGTATATCTACAATAATTTTACGGCTCTGTACACTATCAAATCAATTCTGAAATGCAATAAATTGAGCTAAATATCGGGTTAATGTGGGTTCATTTAGGATTATATTTTTTGGTGTTAATAGAAATTACATGCTAGAAAACATGAATAGTATAATGTTAATTTACATTTTTTTGTTTATAAATAGTCAGATGTCGCAAATATTTAAGGATTTTATCTCTGCTTCTTTGAATATCTTTTTAGGTTTTATACATCAGATGAACCATCAACTTGGGGATCATTCAAATCTACTATAAATTTATCTCATATATTGCGCTAGACATAGCTTAATTCAAAATCTAATATCCGACTAAGAATGGTGACCCTCTCAATTGCAATAACACAAATTCCATGCTATGCTGGTTTGGTTGTGTTGACTCTCGTTAACTCACAAGATGATTTTTTTTAAACGCCGTTATTGACATTTTCTATCAAAATGGAAGTAAATTTATTTAAACATAGTTGAAATTAATCGTTTCCGGTTAACATTCAAAATAAATCGGTTTGAAGGTATTAGCGGTAAAAGAATTAAATATGGGAAATAGTTAGAGAAAGTTGAAATAAATAAATTATAATAAAGGTTAATCTAATACATTAAAATTATGGTTAATGTAATCATTCATAAGTTCTATTAAACAGTAAACAAAAGAAATATTAATTATCTACTTTTATCACAACAAATAGCGGCCACAATTTAGTGATTGAGTCTATCTTTCATATTTGTCAGTATATATAACATTATGATCAAAGGCAGAGTGTTTAATTCATCAAGCTTGGGTCTAGTAGTTTTGTGGGCTGTAAGATGGTGTTAGAGTTGAGGTAGCAAATGCATATTCAAAATTGTCTTTTTACACTAGAATCAAAGTAAGCGGTGAAAGCTATAAGGCAGAAGTGCAGGCTCTATGATTACTCCTAACAAATACATTTTGTGAGGTGCGAATTGAAGCTCATTTGGCCTCGATATGGACTTTGTAATGTGCAATTTATAAAAGAAGTAAATTAGCCTAATAATGACAATGATGGGGGGGGGAAAAAGTCAAGATGGTCAAGTCCCCCTTCATGAGTTTTCAAGACTTATAAGGTTTGTTGGTATTGAGAGAGCAGTAAACCTGATGAAATTATGAAAGTTGGTCATATGACTTTGTTTTTATAAATCAGATGGCAACGCGAAATTTCGAATTTGTTCCAATTATTACTAACAAGTTTGAAATTTATTGGCTGGTAACGAGTGGTTTACATTTTCGTTTGCCATGCATCTTTTTGACATGAAATTGGAAAAGAGAGTGGGTGTTATTAGCTCTTCTTGTGCATATATGGATATTGGATTCGTGTCGCAGGATCATTGTTAGGTTTTTTTGTTCTGAGAGAGAGAGAGAAGATGTGCACATCGCAATTGGCGAACATGTTGAATGCTTTATTAGTGTTTACTAAATTTAGAACAACTGATCAATAAAGATTTAGATTAAATTGTTATTTGACCTTTGTATTATTTATTTGATTCTGACTATTGAATACAGGAGGTCTTGGATCGATTTTTAGACTTAAAACTATCTTATGTAATATTGGTTTTAGTAAGCATTAATTAAACATTGATTTTATCTTAGTTTTATAATGTTTTTTGTTGTTTTAACGATGTCTGATTGATTCTTGAAATTTTTGTTAAATTTTATTAATATCAGAAAGTAACTATCCAAATAAAATATGCTGATTTCTTTTGAAAATCAGAACTCAATAAGTAAAATTCAGATATTTGTTAGGTGTTTCTTATCAGGGGTTGTTTAATAGTTTTTTGTCTATTGAACTATAATTAACACCTTTTCGATTTTACATTTCTATGTTTTTTTTGGATCGGTTTCTCTTTAAGTCATTCCTTCCATCATTATCAACATATATATTAATTATATAAAAGTGTATATTAACTTATGCATATTAGCGAACATTCTTTTTTTTGGTATATGTATTGTTAATCCTTGTTACGCGTTCATTTATGTGACGTGTCTCATTTAACCACAGCTCAACGACATTAACTTAAATTGTAAAACCAATTCAGTTTTTCCCGTTATGTACGCGTACCACTACTATCCCTGGTGTACATTTGTACAAATAGCTTGGGTGTGAAGTGTGAATCTACCTTAGAAATATAGTTTACTCGACGGTTGGTTGAAATCACTAACTTATTAATCTATTAGTGTTCGAGGCTATGCTGCTGTGTTGTATACTTATAGTCGATTCATTTTTTTCCGCTTCATTTTCGAACAGTGTTTTATCTTAGAACTTTGTCTAACAATTCAGTAGCAAAACTGTTTTTCTCTCTTCCTAAAGTTATTTTATTCTCACTGGGATAAACCTCAATTCTCGGCCCGCTTTTGTCTTCTGTGAGAGGATAAGGCGCATAGCATGTGTGATCTACCATGAGTATAAATCACATACAACTACACCCTGGGATTGGATAATATATTCTATTATTTTTTTACCAAACATTGGCTGGCTTTCTCCTTATTTAACTTAGTCGGATAAATAGCTAATTATGTATGATCAGAGATGTTCTAAATTTATGGACCTTAGGATACTATTAGCTCTATATAAGACGAACAATCAGCTTTGTGTAACTACTTGGATTGGGTAGAGATAGTATGGACTTATTTTATAGGTATCTATGAAAAGCATGCGAAAAGTATTCGACTGGGAGATTTATGAGACTTTGGGAAGGTGGCTTTTAGGTGGACATTCTTAAAATTCATGAGGTATCTTGAAAGATATGATTAATTCAATAAATATTTGTACTGGTTTATATCAATCGACAGGAAATTTGTCAAGAATTTAAACAGTTGTAATGACTAGTATGAGTTTTGATCACTCTGGTGCATTTTTCATGGACTAGTTTATAGAGGTTGACCTGTACTCTCGGAAAACAACTTAAGACTACTCGTTCATACACTCACGCCTTGCTGGAAAGCTGAAGTTAAAATCTTGGATACATCTTACAAAATTTTTGTCATGACTTCGTTGAATATGAGACTCCAACTATCTAAGACGTACTATGTGACTATTTTAGACTGAAACGAGAATTTAATAAACTTATGGCCAAGGTAGTCTATATGTGTGTGGACTGGTAGGATATCATAAGAGGTTTTTGGATTGTTAAAAAACCGTCTCTTCATGATAGTCTTTGTAGTTTCGTTCGTAATGAAAACTTCATTGGAGAGAGCAACTGTATTCAAAATTGAGTGTTGTCACGCTTATTGTGGATGATCTATGCGTCAACAACTTGAACGGATTACGGGTCCTCAACTTGACTACCTGAACGGTTAGCTAGTTTAGCAATTGTAATGCACGACGACAAGACTAAAGACCGGTAAGGCGTTCATAATGCGTCCAGTTTGGACGCAAAATTTGCACTCAATGGAATTTCTTCATCAGAGTACGACTCATACTAGAGTTCTCAAGTAAACAGCGGAGTAAGCAGATCTTAACAGCATATCCTCACTTTTGAGGTTTCTGTAACGTTAGTGATGTGTGAACAAAGCTTTTCAAAAAATCGACCAGGAGCAACTTAAACAAGAGGAAAATACCTCGTACTACGCTTCCTTCACAGCGCAAAACTAATGCCTCGCTGAAATGATAAGGCATGTTTGTGGCGGGGAACATCGGGAGTCACAACAAAGATGGTGTCTCTCCCGAATGACACCTGTAAGTTGGCCTCTAGATGGTATTTAATCGCGGACGCTCTCTGGCGAGCCATGATGTCAAGATTCTCAAGAGGAAGACGCTAAAACAGACGACATAGACTTATATCATACCACTGCCGATAAAGGCCACCTCTTGTTCTTCGACGGTCATGTTTTACTCCTAAAGGACAAGATGATCAATGGCTATACACAAATATTTTCAGATCCACAGGCACCATCAACGATGGTATATGCAGCTTTGTTATCGACCCAAGGAGCTCGAGGGAACATAATTTCCGAAGAAGCCATTGACAAACTAGGAATTGCTTCTGAAACTCATCACTCGCCTTACACTATAGGGTGGCTCAATGAAAATTCTATTCTCCGCATTACCCATCGAGATCGTATACCATTCTCTATAGGTTTACTATAAAGATCGTATATATTGTGATATCTCTCCTATGGACATTAGCCACTTATTGTTGAGAAGACCTTGGGAATTTGACCGTAAGATCATTCATTATGGAGCAGAAATACATACCAGTTTACTTGGGATTCTCATAAGATCTTGCTTCTTCCATCAAAGGAAACCTCTCCTCGAGTCCTCTCGTGTCGAGAATTCCTCCTTCCATACCAGCACCACCTAGAAAGAAGAACCTCTTTAACATGTTCCTAAGAATCATTTAAAATAGAGCTTCAGACTGAAGGCAGAGTATACACACTAATCCCAATCTAGTCACACGAAACTCACAACGACCCTCCATGACGATATCAACAATGTCTTGACCGAGTTTCATGACGTCTTTCCAAAATACTTACCAACTTACTACCACCACTAAGGACATTTAACATCATATATATCTTGTCCCTGGTGCCACACTACCGAACCGGCCTCACTATAGAATGAGTTCTGATGAACATGGAGAAATTGTGTCGCCAACTCGAAGACTTACCACGCAAAGTCCATATCCGAGAAAGTCTTTCACCATGCGCGATTCCAACGCTTCTCATTCCCAAAGAAAGACAGAACTTGGCGTATGTGTGTAGACAGCAAAGCCGTTATTAGATCACAATACGTTACCGCTTTCCTATACCCCGCCTTGACGACTTGTTAGATCAAATTAGGCTCAGCCTCAATTTTTTTCTTTCTAAAATTGATCTTCAGAGTGGCTACCATCAGATACGAATCAGACCAGGAGACGAACGGAAGACTGCTTTCAAACTTAAGAAGGCTTGTTTGAGTTGCTGTTCATACCATGCGGGTTGTCCAATGCTCCTAGTACCTTCATGTGCATCATGAACCAATCATTACGACCATTTATTGGGAAATTCGTGGTCATTTATTCTGATGACATACTTATCTCAGTTTCTCTCTGCAGATCATGTGTCTCAATAAGATATGTTCTCTATGTCTTGCGAGCTGAACAACTTTTAGCAGAAAAACATAAATGCAAATTTGGTGTTCCAGAAGTTTTATTCTTCGGATATGTTGTATCGGTTTCGGGTTTGGCGATGGACCAATCCAAGATAGAGGCAGTCTGCTTCTGGACAATTCCTACGATAGTCACCGAGGTTCGAAGTTTTCAAGGGTTGCCCTCCTTTTAAAGCGGTTTTAGCCATTTTAGTACTATTATGGCCCTTATCACCAGCTGCATGAAAGAAGGCAAATTCACCTGGAATCCTGAAGCATCAGAACGATTTCGAGATTATAGCGAATGCTTGCAACCGCTCCCATTCTCATTTTATTTAATTTCTCAGAGACATTTGAGCTTCATAGTGATGCATCGAAATTAGGAATATGTCTGGTTCTCAGTCAGCATGGTCGCCCCATTGCTTATTATAGCGAGAAATTAGTTGGCGCACGAGCAAGGTATAATACCTACGATATGGAGTTTTATGCTATTGTCAGGCCATAAAACATTGGCAGCAGTATTTGGTGTGTCGCGAATTTATCTTATGCATCGATCATGATGCCTTACGCCATCTCGACAGTCAAGGTAGAGTTTCTTCCCGTCGCGCATCATGGATCACTTATCTACAACAATTCATATTCTCCATTCATCACCAGTCAGGCAAACTAATTGTGTTGCAGATTCTTTGAGTCGGCGTCATAGTCTGCTAATGCTAATGTATACGTCTGTTACCGGATTTTCTCCTCTGGCCGATTATATCTAGGGGACGCGTTCTTTGGATGATTTTTCCAGGAGGAAATATCAGGGATCTCGTCGGACTACAATATCCACAATGGGTTTTTGTTTCGGGGACTGCATCTTTGCATTGCGGAGTGCAGCCTTCGCTTGAAACTTATTCAGGAATTACATATTGAGGGTCATATCAGCCGTGACAGAACCATCCAGCTAGTTACTACATCATACTCTGGGAACATTTCGGCGAGATGTAGAGAGGTTCATGGAAAGATGCCGCGTGTGTCAGCTCGCAAAAGGTAAAGTATCCAATGCGGGTTTATGTCTTCCTTTGCTGCTTCTCACTCAGATGTTGACTGATGTCAGTATGAACTTTTCCTAGGCCTTCCACGTACTCAGAAAGGTAATGATTCCATCTTTGTCATCGTTGACAGATTTTCAAAATGGCCCATTTTGTTCCTTGTAAGAAAACGTCCAAAGCCGTTATGTGGCTTATCTTTTCTTTCGAGAAGTTTATAAACTGCATGGGTTGCCTCTCTCAATTGTATTGGACCGAGACACATGGTTCTTGAGTTATTTTTGGCATTATTTACGGAAACGTTTGGGCACTCGTTGGATATGAGCTATGCATACCATCCTCAGACTGATGGCTAGACAAGGTGACAAATTGTTCCCTGGGTAACTTGTTTCATTGTTTGGTAGGAGATAATATTAAAAGATGGGATATTAAGATCTCTCAAGTGGAATTCGCTCATAAACACGCTGTCAACCGGAGTTTGGGTTATTGGTCTATTTCAAGTAGTTTATTGATATAGCCTATTTATTACCAATTTAGGCCATGTTATGGCTCTATTTAGGGTTTATTATGTGTGTCTAGGCTACGTTTTGAAGTATTTACAGGTCCATGTGCGTTTTGGAGATATATGAAGATGCTTGGAGATTTGGAGCATTTAGAAGAAAAGAATCCGTAGCTAATCATTGAGAGAGTCGAAGTACAAGATAGCCATCGATCGATGACAACATCTTGGCATCGACTGATGGTAAGATTGATCGATGTTTCACACTTGCCATTGATCGATGACCAATTCGCAGACAACCGATCTCAAGCCAAAGTTAGAGACAAATGACGAAGATACCATGGACGAGTTTTGACCTTGATTTTAGGGCTTTATATTTATGCTTTATGTACTGCACCAAGGGTGTTTCAGAGAGAGATAGTAGGCACAAGTTTTCTAATATAGTTTTAGAGTTTTTAGGGGAGAAGATTCATAACCCCTTAAGGGAGATTTGTATTGGAATCTCATTATTTTATCTATGCATTATATTCAGATTATTATTCTTATTTAAATTATGTCTGAGTAATATCAACTAAATTTAGGGTTGAATGATAGCATCATGGATTAGCCCAAAAGTAAGATTTCTAGGTTGAGATAATATCCACCAATTGAGTTGTGCTTAATGCTTGCATTCTAGAGTAGCTAACTAGGATCCTGAAAGTAGGACATGTACGACTACGAGAGTAAGTTCTGTGCGAGAATAAACTCTATTGAACTAGGTTGTTAGGCGCATGCGAGAGCTTGTATAATTAGCTTGGTGAACTTATCAAATCTCGTTCATACTTGCTTCTAATTTCACCATCGTCGACATCAGGCCTTAGCCATTCGATCAATGGTCTTTCCTTTTGCTTACATACGAGAGTTGGAGTTAAAAGGGTCATAATAGTTAATATTTGAGTTTTAGAATATTTACATTTCCGTGCATCTTATTCCCTATAGTCCATTAAGCTTGAAACCCTAGATCTAGCACATTAACATTTGCATCTAGTTAGTTTAGTAGCATATTTCCATATTTACGTTATTAGCATATTTCCATATTGCATCTAGACCTTCTAATAATGAATATTTCCTTAAATCAATTTATTGCTACCAATATATATATAATTACGTAGCTTAGTCTTTAGAAATAAGAAATCTATTGTGTGTCTTTGTTCTCTATGGATTCGATCCCTAAGTACTACACCTGATATCTCTTGGCAAATGTATTATTTTGTGTGTTAAGATTAAGGGTTAATTTGACAGTTAATTTTTTAGGATATTTATACCCTGCTAGAACAATAAACAGATCGTTTCAAATTTGACGCCGTTTCCGGGGAACATTGATCGCCATTAGATTTGATTTCTAGGATTTAGTCTAGGTTTGTTGTTATTTTTAAGTTACTAAAATTTTCTTTTCTTGTTCTTCAGGTACATGCAAAAGAGTAGCAGGAGCGATAAAAGACAAGAACTACTATTCTCAGACCCAAAGAAGCTCGAACATACGATCCACAAAGAAAGATGACAAGCATCGATTGACGACATCTAATCAACGTCGATCGACACCTCTTTATGGATAACATCGACCGACATCAGAACTCAAGCATCGACCAACGTTGACCACAAGGTATCGATCGACGAACACATACCCGCATCGATTGACGACAGCAGACGAGCTCAGATGGTTGCAAATATTGTATTGGTTCAGAACGAGAATGGAGACTTGCGTGATCTCAACAGTCACCTGTGTAATGCAGCAGGTCAAAAGTTAGATGAACATGAGGTTGTAATCCCTGATACAGAAGCAGAAGTAGACGCTGTAGTAACTCAACTTGAAGCTAATACCCAAGCTGCTCAGAGAACAATGGCTGGCTACAACCTTCCGGACCAGTTATACGCCAACAGATCCACCATTCGCCCTCCATCTTTCCAGAGAAACTATTTTGAGATCAAGCCCGCTTTCTTCGGACTTGTAGCGCAAACGCCTTACCATGGATTGCCTCATGAGCACCCTATGGATCATCTGGAGCGATTTGAAGATCTAGTAACTGCTATTAAAGCCAATGGAGTCCCTGAAGACTATCTCTTCTGTAAGCTCTTCAAGTACTCACGTACTGTAGAAGCTTCGTATTTGATGCAACCAAGACTGATCCAGTAGCTGATTTGGAGCTAGATGAGCTGAACCAAGTGGAGCTGAGTAACACTGAAGACGAGCTAGATAAGCTGAATCAACTGAGCAACACTCAAGACAAGCTGGAGTTAAAGAAACTCGGCCCCAACATATTGGATGGATCAGATGCATCTCTTTTTGCCCAAACTCATGGATCAGATACATCTTATTCAGTCCAAACCAATGAAGACAAAGACCCATCTCCATTCTCTTTGCCAAAGGACCAAGATCACAAACCAGAAGATTGAAGAATGCAATTGCTTGACTTGTTTAATCTGAACCAGAACCAACTCAAGTCAAAAATCAAGTCAAGGATTCAACTAGACTCTTCAATTTTCAGTCTCTGGTCTTACCTAGAAGTCCCAAAGTCTTTCTCGTTTTCCACAAAAACTTAGAGTGCTTTGTCTTCCTTCTTCTTCTACATAATCTCATTGTTCTACTTCAGATTATTCATTTCACTTTATCAATAAAAACTTTTCGTTGATCCTGTGAATCCTTTGTTCAGTTTCTGAACATTGTTTGCCTAGGAGTTGATTCTCTGCAAGGCTTTTCGCCATTGATCATTGTTTGTGGAGGTAAACTTCACGATCTCTGCACTTCTACACAAGTGTTTAATATCTCCATCGATCCTACACTTAAAACCACCTCCATCTCGATCTGAATCCATCAGTTCATCTCTCATAGAGTCTATTCTAACAAAGGCTCAACAATCGACCAGAAAGCAACAAGGAAACACAAACCAATCTCCCTCAGATCATTTTAAAGGGGTCGAATCCCTCTAAGGGACTCATTAAGTGGTATCAAAGCAGATTGAGGGCTGCTGATTATAGGGTTTGTATTCAAAATCCTCTCTCTTTCTTTCTGGGAAACCTTATTTTTCATTGTCTGTTCATCTTCTCTGTCGATTTTCTTCTTCTTGTTGTCTATCTATCTGTTGTTCTGCAAAGAGGCTAACCAGATTAACAAAAAAAAGAAAAAAACACCATTGAAAGTCGAGGAGAAAACCGACTAAGGCTGAAGAGAATCCGGCAGACTGAAGAGTAATCCAGTCTCTGGTGGTAAAGCTCTTTGCAAACAAAAATCTTAAAATTTGTTTATCTTCTTCTTCTCTTTGGGGGTGGGGAATTGATTCTATACAGGCTTGATTTTGTTTGGTTACTGAACTCCTGGAATCACAGAGAACTACTAAGTGCAATTAAACACTTGAGTGAAACACTTGTGAGGCTTCGACTAAACTTATTTGTACTAACCCCTCAACTGTTAAGCTTGCAACATGGATATGGGTGATGAAAGTGATCGTGATGGAAGAAGATGGATCAGTTGCAGATGGAAGCAATTATATCTTATATGATGAAAGAGTTTGACAAAAGGTTAGAGTTTGGGAAAAAACCCAACTGATGATATTTTGGGTATGTCTTCACAGGCTAGGAAATACTGATCATCTGGAAGAATTTCAGATGAAGTAAAGTCAGTGAGAGCAGCATCTCATACCAGAACCCATGTTCACCGCGCTCCCAGAGAGCAACTTGATGATAGTCTTGGCAGTCTCAAGCTCAGAATACCATCTTTCAGTGGTAAGAATGATCCGGATGCCTACTTGGAGTGGGAGAAGAAGATTGAGTTGGTGTTTGACTGTCAAAACTACTCAGAACCAAAGAAAGTAAGACTTTCTGTTACTGAATTTGATGGATATGCGCTTCATTGGTGTGATCAGATTGTCACAACCAGGCGCATGATAGGAGAACCACATGTAGCTTCCTGGTATGAACTCAAAACTATCATGAAGAGACGGTTTGTTCCTAGTCACTACAATAGAGAGGTTCATTAAAGCTAAGGAGGCTCACTCAAGGCAGCAGGAGTGTTGAAGATTATTATCAAGAAATGGAGATCCTTATGATCAAATCTGCTGTAGATGAAGTTTCAGATGCAACAATGGCTCGTTTCCAGGCTGGACTTAACCGAGACATTCAGGACCGTTTGGAGATGCAGGAGTATGCAGACATCTATGAGCTTCTCCACAAAGCTATACTTATTGAGCAGTAACTGAAAAGAAAGAACACTTCCAAAGCCACCTATGGAAACAATTTCAGATCATCCAAGGAGGACAAGGTCTTAGCTAAGCCCAAGGAAGAAATCAAGAGCTGTCAGCGTGATGACAAAGGGAGACCCCCAGCTGCAAGAACCAGAGATGTGAAGTGTTTAAAGTGCCATGGTTTTGGACACTATGCCAACGAGTGCACTAAAAAGAAGGTCATGGTCTTACTTGAGAGTGGTGAACTGATATCTGAATATGAGAAGGCTGAGGTTACTGATGAAGAAACTATAGACTATCCAGCCCACGGGGAACTACTTGTTACAAGGAGATCACTGAAAGTCCAAACCAAACCAGAAGAGGATGACCAAAGGGAGAATCTTTTTCACACTCGTTACATTGTTCATGATAAGATTTGCAGTTTGATTATAGATGGTGGGAATTGTTACTAATGTTGCTAGTGAATCTCTTGTAGAAAAGCTTGGTTTGAAGACTGGAAAACATCCTCGACCATATCTATTGCAATGGCTAAATGAAGATGGAGAGCTGAAGGTCACAGAACAATTAATGGTTCTATAACCATTGGGAGGTACCAGGATGAGATTATGTGTGATGTTCTGCTATGGAATCGAGCCACATCTTGTTGGAAGGCCTTGGCAGTTTGACAAGAAGGCCATTAATGATGGTTTACAAACCGCCATTCTTTCTCCCACAGAGACAAAAAGATTGTTCTTGAACCATTGTCTCCCAAAGAGGTCCATGAAGATCAACTAAAACTCAAGCTCAGAAAACAAGAAGCCAAAGGGAAAGAGAAACCAGTATATGGAAAGAAAAACAAGGAGGTACACCTCATAGCCAAAAACAGTGAGGTTAAGAAAGCTATGTATCTCCAACAATCTATGCTTTTGTTTGTCTTTAAAGGATCACTAATGACTTCTTCTGACCCTGAACTGGTGCTACCAAGTGAGTTAAAGTTTATCTTGCAGGATTATGCTGATATTTTTTCAGAAGAAGGCTCCAAAGGACTACCACCAACTCGAGGGATTGAGCACCAAGTAGATTTGGTTCCAGGCGCTTCCCTTCCAAACAGACCAGCCTATAGAACCAACTCTGAAGAGACTAAAGAATTTCAGAGACAAGTTGATGAGTTTAGGAAAAATGAGACATCAGAGAAAGCATGAGTCCTTGTGCTGTACCAGTGCTCTTGGTGCCAAAGAAACATGGAAGTTGGCGCATGTGTGTTGACTGCAGAGCCATCAACAATATCACTGTAAAGTACATACATCCTATCCCTAGACTTGATGATATGTTGGATGAATTACATGGATCTTGTGTGTTCTCTAAGATAGACTTGAAAAGTGGATATTATCAGATTAGGATGAAAGAAGGGGATGAGTGGAAAACTGTTTTAAAACTAAACATGGATTGTATGAGTGGCTTGTTATGCCATTTGGTCTTACCAATGCCCCTAGTACTTTCATGAGGCTGATGAATCACGTCCTAAGAGCATTCATAGGTCACTTTGTTGTAGTTTACTTTGATGATATCTTAATCTACAGCAAAAGTTTGAATGAACATGTGGACATCTGAAATCTGTTCTTGAAGTGCTTAGAAAGGAATTCTCTTTGCTAACCTTAAGAAGTGTGTTATTGGGACAGATCAACTTGTGTTTTTAGGCTTTGTTGCTACAGCTCAAAGAATCAAGGTGGACGAGGAGAAGGTTAAGGCAATCTGAGACTGGCCAAGCCCCAAGAATGTGAGTGAAGTTAAAAGTTTCCATGGACTGGCTGGTTTCTACAGGAGATTTGTCAAAGACTTCAGAACCATTGCTGCACCTCTCACTGAGGTTATCAAGAAAAATGTGGGATTCAAATGGAAAAAGGAACAAGAGAGGCATTCCAAAACCTGAAAGAGAAGTTGACTAATGTCCCTCTACTTGTTCTTCCTGATTTTACCAAGACTTTTGAAATTGAGTGTAATGCGTCTGGGGTAGGAATTGGAGAAGTGCTGATGCAGGAAAAGAGGCCAATCGCCTACTTCAGTGAGAAACTCGGAGGAGCCATGCTGAACTATCCTACCTATGATAAGGATCTCCTATGCCTTGATCAAAGCTCTTGAAACCTGGCAGCACTATTTCTAGCCAAAGGAGTTTGTGATACACACTGATCATGAGTCACTCAAGCACCTAAAGGGGAAACACAATCTGAACAAGCGGCATGCTAAATGGGTTGAGTTTCTTGAAACCTTTCTTTATGTTATCCATTACAAACAAGGTAAAGAAAATGTTGTTGCTGATGCACTATCCCGAAGGTATACCTTGTTGTCTTCAATGGAAACTCAGTTGTTAGGTTTTGAACAAGTGAAAACTTATTATGCTGATGATCCTGATTTCAAAGAAAATTTTAAAAACAGTGAGAAGCATACCAGTGGAAAGTTCTATCAGGCTGATGGGTTTTATTCTTTGAAAATCGTTTGTGCTTTCCTAATTGTTCTTTGACAGAATTGTATGTCAGGGAATCACATGGAGGAGGTCTTATGGGCCACTTTGGTGTAGCTAAAACTTACAGCATACTGAAGGAACACTTCTATTGGCCAAGCATGAGAAAGGACATTGAGAGAGTATGCAGCAGATGTGTTGTTTGCACCCAAGCTAAGGCTAAAGCTCGTCCACAAGGTTTGTATACCCCACTACCTATTCCTAATGCACCTTGGATTGACATATCTATGGATTTTGTGTTGGTTTTCCTAGAACCAGGAAGGGCAAAGACTCAATTTTGTGGTAGTTGATATATTCTCTAAGATGTCTCACTTCATTGCTTGCCACAAAACTGATAATGCTCTCATCATTGCTGATTTGTTCTTTAGAGATGTTGTCAGACTACATGGAATGCTAGGACCATTATATCTGATAGAGACACTAAGTTTTTGAGTCATTTCTGGAAAAAACTATGGTCTAAACTAGGTACTAAGTTGTTGTTTTCTACTACTTGTCATCTATGATTAGAAAGGAGATGAAAACTGAACCCCACGGAGGTTGATGAATGAAAAAAAGGTATGACCATAAGGCAAATGGAAATGCCAAGGTTTTTATGATATCAGAGATGTATCAATAAAAAAAGTCTGGAGTCGGCGTACAAGAGTACTCAATTGGTGAATAGATCTTGAATAGACAAACTTTTTGGATTCTTAGTTGTTGGACAGAATAAAGAAATAAGAAAGCAATGAAACCCGATTTGGAAATGGAAAACATCATAGAGATTGAGTTGTTCAGAAGATTATGAAGATGGTCTCAGATATATTAGAGGTGTATAGAAGCTTATGCAAATTTATTTTGGGAATGGGTGAGTGTGTGTATTTAAGAGTAACACCCTTGGTTTGGATCATGTTAGTGTGATTGATCGTGCATGTTCTTTGATTGTTGCACGATTAATCAAGTTGACATTGACTAGACCCAAGATGTTACCTTCCAGTATGGCACATCACCTAAACTTTTCACATTTGCATGTTGTTGGTATGGAAGGAAGGCAGATAGAAGGATTTCACAAGTGATGGTATTCAGATACTCAAGGCTGAAAAAAAGAAGTATGTAAACCGCAGTTGACGATAGTTTGTGTTGTAATAATAAATTTGGTTATTCTTGAAAGTGGCTGCACAGAAAACAAATGATCGGTTTTGAGAAATCGGAAAATCAGCAATCTGTTATTTGGTCAATACTGAGTTGTTTCTAGAGTTCGAAAGGTTAGCTGATGATCAGAGCTTCATTCATATAGGCGTAGGAAATCTGTGTGCCGATGTTGCGTAGGCCTATATCAGATCCAATATGATAAAACTGTTGAAACCAGAAACTTGCAACCCAATCTAGTCTACCATAAAGGTCATGTGCTGATAGATGAACGTCATATCAGAAGATTGGATAATCGAAATTTTTTAAAGTTCAAATATTTTGAGAAAGTAATAGAGAGTTGCTCTGACATGGAAAGACTAAGATAAATACAAGGATGATTATTCATAACTCATTACAGAGACTCTAGTATCCAGTAAAGTGCGTACAACTATGTTTTGAGAACTCGGGGACGAATTCTTTGAGGTGGGAAAATGTAATAACCCTCATGACGGGATTGGAATTTGGCCGAGAAAAATCTCGCTCGACCAGTTTGGGGTTGGTCCGACCAGAATTAAAATAAAATTGATCGGGTGAATCAATGTCTTGACAGGATTGTCTTGTGATCGAAAGACCTTCCGTTGAAAGTTCTGGTAGAGTGTTAATTATTATAGTCAATTTTTATTCAAACTTGACTAGTTTATCTGAGAGCTGGACAAGAATTAACGGACAAGAATTTTTTTAGTTGAAAACTGTCCAAAGATTATCGACCAGCTTCATGAATGGTTCTTGACCCGTCTTGAGCCTTTTACCGACCTTACTTCTTGCTTCATTTAAATGATCATGTGATTGTCAGAAGCTGTCTGCCTTCTTGGTTAATAAGTAAATCATTTTCATATCACAAGCTGCTTGAAGCTTTCTGCATGAAAGGGAAAGGTGAGCTGCTTGTGCTGAAGCTGGTTGCCACATGCTCTCTCCAAACTAAAGCTTGTGTAAAGAGAATAATCTGAGCTGAAGAAACCCCATATGGTATAAAATACCATCATCTCTCCTCCTGGACGTCATGTTACTGCAAGAAAAACCAGAGAAAATCAAAGAGAAAGAGAGAAAAATTTCAGAGAAAATATTGTGAGAAAATTCATGAAAATTTCAGAGAAAAATCAGAGAAGTGAAGTGAGCTTGGACGACCCTTTCTCACAATTTTGTGACAAGAACCATTTTTTTTTGGTGTGTTTTAAAGTTGAAGGTTTGGCGTCCAGAAATGGAGATAACACCCATGTGTTCAGCCTTTTATTTTAATCGGTATGGATTTGTGTTTGATCAGACCAGTTTTGGTGAAGCCTAGTGTCTGGATTAAAACCTAAGATCTGTTCTGATCATGAACCAATTATGGGTTTCTCTTGTGTAAAGGTTAAGGCGTGAGCATCCTGAAGAAAGAGTGGAACCGAATGCATCTAGTTTTAGTAAAACTAGTAAGTCTTGGAAACTTGTTGCTGAATCAGTTTTTGGTTAGAACCGACTGGCTGTGTTTCTGAGCTTCTTGTCATGATCAGTTTTTCTTATCCCCTGTTAAGTTTAGCTCTTGCTTAGATTGTGGTCGATCTGTTCTTTCAAGCTTTTCATTTGATCTAATTCTCCTTGGTCCGAACTGATGGATGAATCTTTCTGTGCAACCGGTTCTATTTTAGGTCAAAAGCTAAAGGAAGTTGTTTCATCATCTCAGCTCAATCCATGTGATCGCTGTAAAGTTTTTAAAACTAGTCTGGAGTACCCTTGTTCCCTTTTCCCTTTTTGGTTTGAGTTCAGATGGTCGAAGAGGGTTGTAGGATCAACCGGATCCTTTCTTGTGGTGGTTCTGAATCGAGAGTGATCCCGAAGTGAAGTGTCCTTAGCTTGAGCTCGAGTCTAGTCTTCCTTAGCCAATCTCATGGATTCAAAGGTGAGTCTAGATAGATGTTAATGAGTTATGAATGAGTATAGTATGATTGTATACTAAGAATGGTTGATTGATTAAGTATTGTCTCTTAATCTATATTTAATTATGAAGTGTTTGCCTTGTGTAAACACTAAAGAATTACTAAGAATAATTCTTTGAGGTTTTTCCCGAGCCTTAGTACTTGTTCTCAAGTACTAATATTGATAAGTATATAATTAAATATGTAAGTAAGAATCAAGTGAAGCCTTATCATATTCACTCTCCCTAAATTCCCCGCATTACTGTGGCTGGGTCCTGCGAATGGAACAAGGACATGAAGACACGATGATGTGGTAGCACCCTGGAGGCCGTGTATTGCATGACGATGCATTCTCGAATGTTCATAAGGTGTTCGAGGATGATGGTAATGCTAACTCACTAGGTTCGGGTTAGCCTTTGTGGTTTATCGGGTCTAGTATATATATTGTATTTATATATGAGTGAATGGCGGGTAACATGGAAGTGATGTTTAAGATATGATTCACATCGATGGAATGATAAGCCTTATATATATACAATAATTAAGGAATATATTTCCTCTACATTCAAATGGTGTCGGCTGCTAGGGATACTATTAATATTTATTGGGGGTGGCCAGATTTAAGACTCACTGAGTAAACTAGTTACTCATGACTCATTTGTGATGCATGTAACAAATAGGCAGGAGACCTTTACTCTAGGACGGGAAGGAACAACATTAGCCAGTGGCAGTTTTATTATCCTTGCAAAGTAGTTTTGTTATATCTTATGTATAAAGTTTGTTGACTAAAAACCTCGAGGTTAATCTATAACATTTTGTAAGATGCTTTTGAAAGAATATTATCTAATAATTAAAGAATGTTTGTTTATGTACGATTTCCATGTGATATTAGTCCTCGTCTAGACGAACTAACTATTGGGTATTACTCAGTCGGGTTGGAAAGCCTCGGGTTGTACCTAATAGGATATGTGTACTTAGGCGATTGGCCTAAGGTACCTGGATCTGTTCCAGTAAATTTGGGTTTATCTTTGAGGTACACATTGTGGCCTCTCAGTTTGGTTACTAGTGATTGGCTATGCATGTTCTTGTTTGATTGTTGCACGGCTGGTCGAGTCAACTTGTACTTAGACCAGATCGGGGGTGTCACAGTCTATGCCTTCTTGAATCAGTATTTGGTGTTCATTGAGACAAGATCCTAGTAATCAGAGCTGTGGAATCTGAAGCAAGCTCCGTACAAACCTTAAGTTCATATATCACACAATTCAGAGATAAAATCTCGGATCTCGGACCTAAACGAAGGAGTATCCCTGTGTGGCCCTCTAGAACGGAGTATTGTTCTCATCAAGGTTCAGAGAAGAAATATTGGTAAGAGCACCGACATCGTTGGATAATGCTCATCATCGAGCTTTGTATTTTTTCGGCATCACGAAGAGGACGTTGCATCCCTCAAGGAGCAGTACAATGCGAATAAGGGTGGTTCCAACTCGAACAAGAAAATACCTAATCTGAAGGAACCACACCAACGGGTCAACATTCTTTCGAAGTAAATTGCCCAAACTAGAACAAACCATCTACCTATGACGCTAGAATTTTTTTGCTCCTTCCACCAACAAAAAGGTAATCCTACAGATGAATATCGAGTTATACTAAGAAATTAGAACAACAAAGAAGAAGAAAACAAAAAAATCAGAAAAAGAGGAAGTCGTGGAACTCTGTAAAAAATTCAAAACAAAAACACACCTAGAGAAAAGGAATCAAGAAGTTGTGGAGGAGTCACCAAATTCACCTCCACCAGCCCCTATGATCTTATGGGAGAATACATCGAAACCGATAAAACCCGAAAAAGCTTACAATTCAAATTTTGATCCCTCCTCGCACATCAGTAAACAAAAACAACCCAATGTTCTACCAAAAAACTGATAAGGTCGATGAAACGACTTCCGGAATCACCTCGCAAGCCAATGAAATGAAAATAATTTGATGATTCGAAAAACTAGATATGGATATCAAATCCAACGTCAGTTCAACATCACACATCAACGAAACAAAGGCAACTCTACAATTTGAAAAAAATGCAAAATAAGACCGAGCTCGATAAAGAAATTGAGGTTGGGAATTGTTCCAAAAAGCAACTGCTGATCACACGAAAAAGAACATGTATCAAGAAAACAGCATGATATCCTACGACCTCAGTGTTTTTTGGGGCCTAAGATACTACCTTATCCCCCGAATAAAAGAATTAATTTCATTTAATAGGGTTCCAAATTTTGTAATTCTGGTCAATACAATAAAAGCATATTAAAGAAGAGTTGAAAATAACGAAAGAATTCGAGCACCAATCACCGATCTGACCATGAAATTACCTTTCACGAGCATGAGACTGTGGACCTCAAAATCCTCACGACAACACCTTGATCATACGACTAGCCGTCAGATACAAACTCTTGCGAGTAATGTTTGATACTGGAAGCTCGGCCGATGTCATTTTCTGTAACACCTTTGAACAAATGGTTTAAACCAAGTCACTATTAAAATAAGAATTAATACCACTAATAGACATTGCCCCAGAAACGACCTACACTCTTGAATTTATAAAATTAGCCGTAACCACATGAGATGTCCAAGACTCATCCAAAGTCATCGTAATAGAATTGGTCGGCTCTTTTCAGCACCATTCTCGGCTGGCCATGGGTATATAGCATTAAGTGTGTGTCGTCGACCTATCTTTAATGCCTAAAATTTCCAATTCCCAAAGGTATCAACACCATCCATGGAAGTCAAAAGAGCTCGAGGACATGCTACATGGCCAGATTTAAGGACACTGAGTCATGAATTATATAATCGACCTTATAGACCGTAATTAGGATTGGAACTGAGCCTGAAATCTTGATCGACGAGGAAGAATAATATGAATATGCACTGCCGCACAAAGACCAAACAAAATCCCGGCGTCATAACCAAACGACAAAAAAAAATGAACTACGTTAGGCTTAATCCCTCGACAAGGGTACGTAGGCAGCTCAAGCTTGAGTGCAACCACCTTCCCCCAATTAAAACAATCACGTCAAACCAATATAAGAGTGCACCTTCCCAAACAGAGTCAACTTCTAGTTCCCATGAGGGAAGTTACCATAATCAAAACATGTAAAACACTCGATACAAACTAAATTACACCTCGACATCCAACTCGAGAAGATGAACCCATGATACCTATAAATTCTCCAGAAACCATAACCTTCTCAAACATCCGAAAAGCCGTTATGAGTTCATCCAGCTCTTCACCACATCCAGACAAACATATGATAGAGACGCCCAAGCTGCTGGCCTCACCTTCTCTCACGCTACCGTCTCTTTCTGCACATTAACTTCATTGGATCATTGACCACATAAGGGAAGGAGGCATACAGTAAGTTACCTCCATGCCTAAAGGAATTCGAATTACTTTCTTTATTGCATATGACACAACCTCGAACTCTACGAGTCATGGACCGCGTTCACGACTACCTCCAATACAAGTTGGAGGTCGTGAGGACACTCTTCATATTGAGGCTTCCACTAGTAGAAAGCATAGGAAGAAGCAAGAATATAAGAAAGTTTGTAACTTCTATAAATAAAATCCCTACGTCCAATGAAAATAATGATGTCTAATAAAGTATCGATAAACTTTTCAACTCCAAAATTCTTGATATTTTCCAATAGCATGATTGTTGATTGATATGAGGCTCTGATCAAGCCTACAAAGTATTTAATCACAAAAATCACAACAAACACGTCGAACAATATTTATCAAAACAAACATCGACGTACAATCGGAAAGTATCAACTAAACGATCCAAGCTTCGATAATATATGAATCAATCTCAAAAATGATACAAATCACGTCGAATAAATTTTATTGAAATTAAACATCGATCTCTCATCAGGATAGTATTAATTAGAGTGGTCTAAAGCTCCAATATACATATTAGGCTCAATTGACCAATCACATTGAACAATGTTTTTTAGAATAACAATTGACCTATTACCAAGTGGATGCCTAAGTAAGCTAAGCTCCGAAAAAACTGTGCATATCGAGCTTGATAAAGAAAAAATAATAAAGAGTCGTGTCACACTTGTAAACAAAAAAATGAATATTCCAAATTTAAAAAAACGACACAGAGTCCCTATGATTAAGTCGAACACATTTATTCTTTCAAAACACACAAAAAAATAACGAGCAAACTCCATGAATTCATCATGCCTCAACAGTCTGATCCCATACAAGCCAACCATCGAATTCGACTTGTTTTGCCACCTCTAGAACATCAGAAGTGCCTAGGTTACTTCCATATATATAGGACTTCAGAAGGCACCTTCAGCAAAGAATCCTCAAGATGAAGCTCCTTAGAGCAAGATTAAAGGGGGCTCTTAAGGGGGGTTCTTAAACGCGGTCGGGGTCCGACCAGAAAACCCTTAAGAACCACCTCCTAAAAACAAAAAACTCTTAATTAAGAGCTGTTCTAAGAGGGGTTCTTGTACTGCTCGCGGGCCCCACTAACACGTGGTGGCTCGCGATTGGTTCTTTTTAATTTTTTTTTAAAAAATAAAAAATAAAAAAATAAGAACCCCTAAGGGGTTCTTAGGGTTGCACATGCTCTTAGAGATCTGAGGAAATCGAGCTTCTGATGGAAAGATCGGACACTGCAGTAACGTCCAACTCAGCTCCGAGTTCAATTTCCATAGCTTGACGAGGAAGCTCGTCCGACACCAACAAAATTATTTTCCATAATCTCTTTGATGATGTTAATGTTAGCGATGACTTCTTGGAGACGAAACTCGCAATCGACCTCGAGATTTTTCCTCTCCCATTTCTATTTAAAGGAGCCGAGCACACCTAATTAGCTAGCTTAAAAAAATATTCATAGCCTCATAAGAAGCCGAATGTAAATCAAGAGCATGCATGACTGCCAAGCCCTCGATCTGCGCCTCCAGTGAAGAAACTCTCTCAATAGCAACTGTTCTTTTTTTTCCGACCACTTGAAGTCGGGCTTCAAGTAGACCTCATCTGGCCCTCAAGCTTCTTTGTATCCGTCAGATGGATTACACTAGCACACTCCTTTTGATGAGCAAGTTTCAAACTAAGATTCAGCTCTCTGGCAACCTTTTTAACCTCGTTGAGCTCGTCAATACGCGTGAATACATTACTCGCCTCCTATATCCTGAAATTGAGTCCTTTTAGAGGAAAATATGGGTTTTTGTGCGACAGCCATTTTGATGTAGGCGTCACGATCGACCATGTTACAAAGAGACGAAATAGGACACCCCGCCGGTTTATATTTCCTCACCAAATGAGCATGTTTTGGTCCTTAGTAATCAGGCAGTCTTTGGCATGAGTGAACCGCCAGTCCACCGGTTTGAGGTGCCTCACCAAATGAGTGATGTTGTATGGGTCCTCAGTAATCATGTTATCTTTGGTATGAGTGAAATGCCATTGAAATGGTTTAGTCCCCGGAACCTTATGTTGACGAGCTCGGACGTAATTCAGTGCACTCGGTTCTGGCCTTTTTCGGAGGACGACTTGCTTGTTAGAATCTACCGGAATCTGAAGGCTGCGCGCCTACAAAGCTGGTCGGTGAGGACCTCCTTAAGACTGATGGCATTCAGACAGTCGCCAATCGTCTGACGGTCAGTAGGAAGACAAGTCGTAGAACCTTGGTCAAGGCGTCACTGACATCACTGAAACGGATTCTGTTTGAACCTCCCATAGTGCTTTCTGTTCGATTCCTCTCGAATCACAAATAGTGGGTCTTCTTTCGGGTAGACGATACTTACAAACTGACTGAAGGAGTAAAGGGACAGATATCAAACTAAGGCTTCAATGTTTAAACTTACTGCCGAGACTTTAAGACTTCGAAAGATTGTCAACAAGAATAATACCCGATTCAGTAGAGAATAATATTATGGGGAAAAATTTGAATAAAATCACGGCGTGATTATCCTCATGGAAAATAATGGTTTTAAAGGTAAGAAGGATCTCATCCTTAAAAAATGTCATAAGCTCATTTAAGAACTGAGGGGACAATTGCTAAACCTAAATCCTGATTCAGCCCGAAGCCGAATAAGGTCGAAGTCAATGGACGGTGGTGAAAACAACCGATGAATATTCAAGTAGTCCATGTTTCTAGGAAGTAAGATGGAGCGACTCCGAAATTTTGGGGATCAAAGTGGGCAAGTGGAGGAGGAGATATCATAAACCATAGTAATGAGTTAAAAGTAGTATAAGAAGAGGGAGACATGACGTAACTGAGGACATTCACATCCGCATACACACCAAAAAACATCGACTCAATTCCCTCAACGTATCGACTTTGTTTTACTCTTTATTCTTTAGCTACTTTCATTCGTGTTATCATTCGTTGATCTTGTAAACACAATTATCATTAATATAAATCCATTTTGCAATTCAGAAATGCTTACATTGTTGTTTTCTAAAAATATTATGCTTTTACAACTTTTTTCTTTTAATTACAAATACAAAAGACTCTTAATAAAATTTAGGATACACACTAATCTAGTTTCATCTTTGTCATTCGTTTCTATATTCTTATCTCTGCGACAAAATTTCCATATATAAGCTTTCCGTCTGACTCAAGCTTCCGTGAATTGAAATGACCCACTTAACCGGACTCGGTTTTTGCCTTAAACCCGACAATAATCATTAATTCGCATTCAAAAATGGCTGAATTGGTAATTAAATGGTTGATCAAAAATATCAGTTATTTAATTTTTATTTAATTTAGTTCTAAACTAATTAATATCAAATAATTAAGATTAATATTTTAGAATAATTATCTTAGGGTATCTTAGGTATGTCATATCTTAGGGTATGACATTTATACTCTTTCGCGTTAACTAATCTAGGAATATGACTTTTGGAGGAAGATTTGGAAGTTAATTTAAAATTTGAAAATAAAAAAATAAAAAAAATAAAAAAAATTATTCTATAATTTTTTAGGGATACTTTTGTGACAAAGACTATTTGAGAGAATTGGTCCATCATTAATCAGTTCTTCGTCTATAAATTGAATCTCTCTGGTCTCTTAACTTCCTCCCTCAAATCACACACTGCAATCTCACATCAAATCGGAACTGAAAAATAAAAAGAAACAAAACGCCATCGTTTCACATGATATCTTCTTCGTCAACCTTCTTGCTCCTCCATTTCTCTCCTCTTCTCCTCCGTCTCGAAACTCCCGGATCTCTCCGATTCTTTCTGCCACCAATGCCTCTTCCCACTACACATGCGCCAACGAGCCACCGAGATGCGCCAAATCCCAAAGCGATTGTCGGCGACCGCGTCTCTCTACGAGATCCTTGAAATTCCCGTGGGCTCGACGACCACAAGAGATCAAGTCGGCTTACCGGCGGCTAGCCAGGAATCTGTCATCCCGACGTGAACTGCTGGAAACGTCGGAATTGCTCGTCGCGGACGATTTTATGAAGATCCACGCTGCGTATTGCACTCTTTCTGATCCCGAGAAACGCGCCGTTTACGATCGGAGAATTCTTCGTCGGAGCCCACCGTTGACTGTCCGTGTTTCTGGATTCGGCAGTACGTCGGACGGAAATTGGGAAACTGATCAGTGCTGGTAGCGAGTTGACTCGGTCATCGAGTTGCATTTAAGATTGTTTTGCGTAATTACTGCAAAATCCAGAGTTTTATGGATTGTATGTAAATGATAAGTCTGGCTCATTAACTTAAACGTTGCTTAATATGGCATATTGGCGATAATCAGAATGCTAATAATATTCGCTCATCTCATCTTTTTTATTTTGAAGTTCACAAATATGTCGTCCGGATGCCCTAAACAAAATGTTAATATGTTTTTGTTAATGTTTTTGTCTAATATAATATTAGAGTATTTGCACTTTCTATCAAAGAGTTTTATCATAATTAGATGTATATATAATACTTTTACTGTTTAAACTATCAATACTATTAAAACAGGATCCCTTTTATGAAATTACCCCTACTTTCCCTGGCATATTACTTTTTGTGCATTAGATTTGCCTTAAAAAACTTAAAACACAATAAGGGTAGTTTAGGAAATGAAAATAAGACCACAAAGCTACCAAATTATGAAAGATTCGTATTTATTATATGCGCTTCATACAAATTATTGTCTCTAATTAATAGCTGTTTCAAAATAAGTTGATATTATGCGATGATAAATATGCGACATTGTGATGATAAATATTATAATCCGCGATTGATAAATATCATACAAATTATTGTCTCTAATAATAGCTGTTTCGAAATAAGTTTTCCAATCATTAGGGCCATTACGCAACACCAATATATAATTTATGTATCATTTGGTATTGTTTTTGTTAATTAAATTGTAGAACGAAATATATAAAGAAAATACATATGTAAATAACAATATAAAAAAAAATCTGGAGAACATTTAATAATCCCCTAAAGAAACCATATACCCTATGCGTATTGTGTTTTTTTAAAATAGTATTGATACAAATAGAATCCGAAATATATGTTCCACTATTAATATAAACAGAAATATCCTCCGTCCAAACAAATTATCTCTTATATTTAAATAAGTTATAACTTAGTATTCAACCAACCAAAAAATCTGTACTCCCTAACTAATGAAATCGAGATTATTTAATTTCAAACCTCTAATAATTTCAAATCCATACTCCTCTCCAAACGATTTTCAACTGATTTATTAACAGAATATACTTATTATCATCCTACCGAAAAATCCTAACAAGAAACTAATAAAATAGATTTACATCTAGATTATAAGTATAGATCAACACAACGTGAATTAAATTAAGAGAAATATTCGTAAAATTATCTTAATATCTCTAATAACAATATATTTACGAAGTATCCGAGATTCAACTATAATAAAATAGTTATTCTCCTAACCAAATATTCTCCTAACCAAATATTCTCCGTCACTAAAGATATACTATCGTGATATTCTATTTTGGAGATTTTTATCTCAACTATATATAACTATTGTGATCAAACCAATAATCCTCACAAAGAAAAATCTTATTTTGTCGTTAAAAAATGAGTAGCATGCGGAGATTTCTTTACCTTTCCCAGCTGAGACCTTCAAGACTGATTGGTCCATCCAAGTGAAAGTAATCCACACCTGGAAGCAAAGCAACAAAGGCTTTGGGGAAACTATTGAAATCGTTTTCGCTGACAAGAAGGTAAACATAAATCGTAATAGTTTTGATCGATTTTCATGATAATTGTTTATCATTATGATTTCGACGAGGTTATTTTTTAATTTGCAGGGTGACAAAACCATTAAAATCCTAACTATTAAAACCATTAATTTATATATGAATACACCATCTTATCGTTTAAATAGTATTGATACGAATATAAAAAAAATCTAGAACACTTAATAGTTGTTTATTTAAACCCTATTTGATATTGTGTTTAATTTTGAATATTTTGCAGGGTGACAAGATTCACGCAACATGTAAACATCCCTATTTGGAAAGTTTGGGGAGTAAATGTGTTGTCGGTGAGTGAAGAACATTAATAACTTCTCTGTAACAGACGCCAAAGGTCATTACAGACCAACACACACGCCAAAAAAATTACCTTTATCAATTTCACCAAAATTTTCCGATTGTGAATTACAACAATGAAGATATGTTTCTATCATTAATGGATTTTGAAACAGTTTTGAGTGGAAAAGCTAATTCGAGTTTCTTGATTGGTATATTTCGGGAATATATATATATATATATATATTTTTAATAAGGTAATTATAGATGCTAGTTAAAATTGTTACTTTGGTTTTTGTAGATGTTATTGGTCAGGCTTTGGATGTTGGAGAGTTACAAACTATCCAATGTCAGAATGGAAAGATAATGAAGAAGATCGAGTTCACACTGAGGGACTTAAGTATATGTGTTTATTATAATTAACTACTTTTTATTTTTTTTAATGAGTACAATGATATTGATTGTTGTTTTTTATTTTTGATATATAGTGATCAGCGCCTTGCCTGTTGTCTTTGGGGTAAGTTTGCTGAGATGATGGCACCGCTATAATGAAGAAGCACAAATGGGTGTTGTTGTTTGTTTGATCAGGTTTGCTAAGATATGTTCATTTAGAGGTAATCAATAAAACTAATAAGGATTTGTGCTTACATATGTTTTGATTTTTTTTAATCGCTAATATGAGGTTTTCTAGGAATTCTCCAAATTTCTAATGCATATGATTCTTCGGAAGTTGTTATCAATCCAACATTACAAGAAGCCACATGATTTGAAAGAAGCGTAAGTTATCAATCTATCTATTAATTACATAATTTGCATATTTAATTAGGACTTCTGTTTTTGTTATTTTAAAACAGGTTTAAGTATCATGATTCATCAATGTCTATTTCTGAATCTAACCAAGATGATAATCAGTTGGTCAAATCCGAAAAAAAACTAAAGTTGACAAATGGAATGAGTATGAAAATAAAACCATTGTCGATATGCTGAAATCAACTCAGGTACTTTGAATTTTTTTTAATTATGGTATTGTGATGATAATAATATTAATTTTATCTAAAATTAATATGCGACATTGTGATGATAAATATTATAATCCGCATTTATATTTTGATTATTGTATTTTTCAGAATGAGAAGTGCAAGGTTGTAGCTACAATCTATGCTATTGATACAGATTATGGATGGTTTTATTTTGGTTGTGATGTATGCAACCATAAAACATTTAAGGATGGAACAACCTTTTGGTGTGAAAAAATGCAACAAAATTGTCACTAATGTTTCACCAAAGTATGTTCCAAATTGTTATCTCATTATCATAAACTATAGAATATAATATCTTATTAATTTTCAATATGTTTTAAATATTAAAGGTTTAAACTTCACTTAATGCTTAAGGATGATACTGGCATAGCGAAATTTCTGCTACTTGATACTATAGCTAGCATGATCGTGAGTGAAAAGGCAACAAAGATTTGTAATGGTTATTTGGATGAGGTAAACTATATCAATACCATTTAAATTGGATATCTACTGGATGTTGGTCTTTGACCCACTAATACTTATCGATATCATGATTAGATTGAAGATCCTGAATTTTTGCCAAGGTCAATTAAGGATATTGTTGGTAAAACTTTCATCTTTGGTGTTACCATTGAGAAAGAAAATATTGCTTATGGAGTAGAATTTTACAAGGTCTTAAAGGTTTTGGTCTATGAACAATTTCTTAATGGTTGGTGAGATGTCAGAAACCACTTCAGCAAAGGAAACTACATTGACCATTGGTGATGTGGTATGTTATAATATTTTCCATAAATTTTAAAATTAAATCTGTTACGAAATGTGCTTTAATTCTTCACATCATTGTTTTATAGGGATCTCAGATGACTGAAGAGGAAGAAACTCCTCAGGTATATTGGATACACCTTCATCAAAACGTTCGACAAGAAGAACGAGATGATATACCTGAGCTATCTTCTACATCAAAGAAGGTGTGTTCTAATCTGTCAAGATCGAAAAGAATACACAAAGAGGAGATGAAGAAACAATAACTAGGAAGCCCAATGCGATTTTTTTAAAGTTTTTTTTCTGTTTTCTTTAATATGATCTCCTAAAATTTTTTCCTTTGTAGTTATGAAATAATATATTTACTTTATATTTTATTTAATTTTCGAAGCAATTAATCAATCAACCACAACATTAATTTCAAATCTTACTTTTGATGTGTAAAACATAAAAACTTACTTGCTTCTCAATAGTATTCTCGAGAGATCTCGAAGATGGTCTATCCCATGACTTTGACATGAATATTCCTCAACCTAGACACCTCACCTGCCTGTATAACATTTTCAATTATTTAAATAACATAATACAAGACAATAGCAAGTATAAATGATTATTAATTATTGAAAATTTATTTTAATGACAACTACACAATCAAGCAATAAATAATAAATCATACACACATAAATCAAGTCTGGAAGATATTAACAGAATTTTAATATGCCAGGGAAAGAATTTTAATATCCGAGATTTATAAGAATACTTTTTATAATCTAAGTTTGTTGTGATTTTACACCAAAAGAATATCCGTACAAAAAAAATCGTAACACTATGGGAGTTCACATTCATCTATGAATAACTTCAAAATATCATGAGAATTATATGAAAATGAGATCCGAGAGTTATAAAAATAACTTTTTATATTCTAAGTTTGTTATGATAGGCTAAATACTACGTACAAAAAAATCTAAAACAAATATATTATTTTCACGTGGGTTTAGATAGAAATCGTTTACACCTACGTAAGACTAACTATTTGTAGTAGCGTTAGGGAATATAGTTATGTACTATGAAGAAGATCAATAAAGACATCGTAGAGATGTCTGGCAATTATCTATCAAAACATTGAGAGAAGAGAAAGGAGAGTGGAAATGATGATGAGAATTCACAATCAGTAATGCATAAAAAGGAGAACTAACAATGTCTACTCCTCTGAATTCTAATCTAATACGGCCAGAAGGTAGAGTCTTTGAAGATGTGACAAACATACCTATTACCAGAGAAGTTTGTCATGGTGGTTCTGGTCCGAACTCTTTATATAATCCTTCTCTAGGTATGGAATTCTGCAAAAAGTATTATTTTTAGTTAATAATCCATTTGAATAATATTAAAGTTCATGTTTTTATGTCAAACATGATCCCTTTTATGGTCAGTAATGAAAAAAAAACACCTCATTATTACACTCCAAAGACTAAATGTGAATCAACCAGTTAATGGTAAAGCACTGAATTTGGCAACTCCAACAAGCACGGATCATTGCAAGTGTATGTTACATTTGTTTGGCAAGTGTTTTTATATACCGTTTTATGTAATTTTAGTATATGTAATATATTCTATATATATATATATATATATTTAATTGCAAGATTACTTATGTTGTTTTGTAGTGATTAAACTCATTACAAACTACTATTAACAAGAGGAAGAGATCTGAGAGTTATGATGACATATGGGAGTTCACATTCATCTATGAATAACTTGACAAATAACAGCTCAGTTCCTTTGAAATATATATTTGTAGAGTCTTTCAAGATGCGACAAACATACATCTTACTAATGATCGTGAGGCTGGTTCTTCTTTGAATTCTCATATTGATATATATATATATATATATATATATAATCCATGTATTACTTCTGAAAATGTATTGAAAGAAAACATTTTTTATTCATCTTTTTGTGATACTAATCTACTTCTGGCACTTAACAAAAATGCACATATATTTGCAACTCCAAAGAGGAGCCATTTACACTCATATGTTACACGTATGTACATCTAATTTGTAATAAATGTTAGACTATTTATATTAAATTATATTTTTTGGGGAGCTAATCATCTGATTATTCTTTTTTAATGCCATGAACTATATATCATAATCCATTTTAAAATTTGAAGCTATTTGGAGCTTTGAAAGAGGTCACAGATCCTAATATGTTTCAAACCTGACTACGGTATTGAAAACAAAATCTACAGTTTTGAATAATTCTGAGACCTCTCAAACTATCAGACGAAAATGAAATCATTGGGAAGATGGTATGTTTGTTACATGTGTATTCCAAGAAACACTTAGTCTTACATTTTTGTTTACTCAAAGCTAATCTTTTTCATGGATTTAAAGGTATCTCTGAACAAATTTACGACTTCAGTAGTGAAGGAAGTGAAACGGAATCTGAGGAATCATGTCATGTCCAAGAAACATTAGCCAATTTGGAATCAGAGAAAAACAAAAAGCTCACATAAAAAATATGGCTGAATTTTTAAAAATTCTTTGGCGACATTGGGGAAAACCAAACCAAAAACTATAGTTAAAGAAACGCGTATGTTCGTATCATTTTGTTTGCATACTTATGTGCCTTACAGTGATCGATATTGACTGATTTTCCCTATGATTTACAAAATACATTGACGATGGTAATCCTACCTACAAATGTGAATATTGTGGAGCTATTATGTGGTACGGCGAACATTTAAACCGAAAGAAGAAAACCAGAAAAAATCCTCAGTTCTCCTATGTTGTGGCCAGGGACAAGTTAAGTTGCCTCTATTAAAAGAGAGCCCTTTGGTTATAAAGAATTTACTTACCGGAAATGATAAGAAGAGCAAATATTACCAAAAAAATTGAGATCATTAAATATGGTTTTCTCTTTTACATCTCTTGGTGGTAAAACCAATAATTCATGTGCAAAGGGACGTGGACCACAAATATTTCGACTACAAGAGAAAACTACCACCTAATGGGAAGTATGAAACCTAATATTGGTGATTCAACTAAGTTCTCTCAACTATATATTGTTGACACTGCAAACGGGTTGATGATAAGATGCCATAATCATGTATAATCTCTATTCTATAATTTTACCAGCAATACTTTAATTTAGACATGTTACTAAATTATTTAATGGTTTAAAATAATTTTTCAGCAAATACAAGAAAAAAGCAAATAAGGTTAAAAAAACACATGTTGAGAAAGCAAATTATTTAGGATGTTATAAGGTGTTGGACGATGCTAATCCATATGTCCACAAGTTTTGATCAGCCAGAGAACGATTTAATTTGAATGAAAATCAACCTTTTCATATGAGGATGTTAGTAGTCGGGAAAAATATGGAAGGACATTCGATACTCCAACAGCTTCTGAGGTTGTTGCCTTAATCCAAGGTGATTTTAACTTAGACATAGACAAACATGACATTGTCATAGAAGAAAAGCAAATTGGATGGCTTAAAAGGATTAGTGAGATATATCTGTCATACCTTGCACTTCAATATCCTCTCATTTTTACATATAGTGAAGATGGTTTCACACTTAGAATTAAAAAAGTGCAACGCCAGCGACCGAGAAGTTAAAGAGGGATCATATTAGTATGAGACAATGGTTTGCTTTTCGCATTCAAGAGAGAGATAGCGACTGTCATACTATTTGGCACTCAAGAAGACTGTTTCAACAGTTTTGATCAATGCATTCACTACAATAGAGACGAACAGGCTAAGATTTTTGAGGCTGAATCAGAAGTGTTTGAGGTCTGATACTTATGATTCTATTAAGCAAGTGGAGAATGAAGGAAAAATAGATATGAATTCCCAAGGTAAAAAGTTTCTTTTGCCAGCTTCTTTCATTGGTGGACCAAGTACATGAAGAATAACTATCTAGATGCTATGGACATATGTAGACATTTTGGGTTCTCAGACCTTTTCATAACATTTACATGTAATCCAAAATGGCCTGAGATTACAAGGTATTTGTCTAAACAAAACTTGAAGTCTGATGATAGACCAGAGAATGTGTCAGATGAAGTTGGATTCCCTAATGAATTGATCTAACCGATAATGAGCTTCTAGAGAAGATTGTTGCATGTTAGTAAATCTCACTTGAAAATTTTAATATTTTTTTCTCTTTGTGCATTCTTCTTGAAGTGTGCAATTTGCTAATTTATTTTGTTTTATATATGTAACCATTTATACTATTGAGTTCCAAAAGCGTAGTTTACCTCATGCTCACATTTTGTTATTAATGCATCCAACCTCTAAATTTCCTACAACTGAATCATATTGACAAATAATATTAGCAGAGATTCCAGACAAAGCAGAGGAGCCAGAACTATATGGAGTGGTTAAGGACATGATGATTCATGGTCCATGTGGAGTTGTGAACATGGGTTCACTATGTATGAAAAATGGTAAGTGCTCTAAAATGTTGCAAAAGCATTTTGTAGACAAACTACAGTGAACAAAGAAGGGTTCCCAGTTTACAGGAGAAGAGATGATAATCGATTTGTGGAAAAAAATGGCTTCAAATGCGATAATAAATATGTTAAACCCTATAACAAATATTTATCACTTCGCTACAGAGCTCATATCAATGTCGAGTGGTGTAATCAGTCAGGTTTAATAAAATACTTATTTAAGTATAAAAACAAAGGTTCAAATCGGATTATAGTTGTTGTTGAGCCACCAAAACAAAGGAGAAACTTCAACTGAAGATTCGAACAAAAAGAGTTATAATCCAGAACAAAAAAACGAAAGTCAGGATTTCTTTAAAGGGAGGTAAATACATTATTATGTGACTTTTGACAATTAATAATCTAATTATTTGTTGTTGATACATGATTCATTTATATACATATTTTATTTGGTTATAGGTATGTTTCAGCTTGTGAAGGTGCATGGCGGATTCTTAAGTTTTCTATTCATAATAGATCATTGTCTGTGGAGAATTTTTTTTTCCATTTACCATGGGAGCAAATTATTATCTTTAAGGACAATAATACATATGAAGAGGTTACCAGTCGTGTGTTAATTGAGAATACAATGTTCTTGGGCTGGTTTGAGCTGAATAAGGTTAATTCAGTTGCTAGAAAACTCACTTTAGCAGAAATTCCAACAAAGTTTACTTGGAACAAGACGAACATGAAATTTCATGATAGGAAAAAAGGATTCAGCATTGGGAAGATTAACTATGCACCATGTGACATAGAATAAGCATATTATATTCGTGTCTTGCTTAATATTTTTCGCAGACCTACATGCTTTAGTGATATTAAAACCTATAACAGTGTCCAATATTCTAGTTATAAAGAGACATGTTTTCCTCGTGGTCTGCTAGAAGATGATCAAGAATATATTGATGACATAATCAGGACAAGCTTTTCCAGTTTGCATCCTGTCTCCGTCATTCTTTTGCTACCATGCTTATGTCTAATAGTTTAACAATGCCTGAAAAGGTTTGGGCACAAACATGGGAGTTTCTTTTTGAAGACATACAATATAATTAGAGGAAACAATTTGATAGACCAGATAAACGTTTAAATTCATTTAAAGTTTATTTTGATGTATATTTTAGACATAATAGTTATGAATGTGATGTTCTTCCATTAATCGTATTTATAGGTTTAAGTCTTACTGATGCTGAAAAAAAAGAAGGCGCCCTTCTGGATATTGATAAGATTTTGAAGAGTAATGGAACCTCTCTATATAAGTAGGAATCTATGCCTAAACCATTATGTGACATATATTACTCTCAAAATGTTCTGATTATGGATGAACTCAGCTACAATAGAGAAGCGTTAAGAGAAGAGCTTGAAAAAGATATTCTAAAGCTTACTGATGAGCAGAAGAAAATATATGAAGAGCTTATGGATGCTATCCTAGGAAAACGAGGTGGAGTTTTCTTTGTTTATGGATTTGGTGGAACCGGAAAAACATTTTTGTGGAGATTGCTATCTGCTGCAATTAGATCCATGGGAAAATTGTGTTTAATGTAGCTTGAAATGGAATTGTATCTCTTCTGTTACAAGGAGGAAGGACAACACATTCAAGATTCGGTATACCTATCAATCCTGATGAGTTCTCTCTATGCAATTTGACACCAGGAACAGATGCTGCTAATTTGGTGAAAGAAGCTTCTCTCATAATTTGAGATGAGGCACCAATGATGAGTAAACATTGTTTTGAGTCACTGGATAGAAGTTTAGCTGACATTATTAGTAGTCAAGAGAAGAAGCCTTTTGGTGGAAAGGTTGTAGTTCTCGTGGAGATTCCATACAAATGTTGTCAGTTATTCACGGTGCTTCAAGGGCTGAAATTGTTTTTATAATCTCTAAATTCATCCTATCTCTGGAAAACTGCAAAGTACTCAAACTTACAAAGAATATGAGGCTGCTTTCAAGTGATTGAGTGCTGAGAATAAAAAGGAACTAAATGAATTTTCGCAATGGATTTTGGATGTGGGAGACGGCAAAGTTGGTGAGCCTAACGATGGTGAGGCATTAATCACCATACCAGATGAGTTTCTTGTTATGGATGCCGATGATCCAATTGAGAAATTAGCAAAGAAGTCTATGAAGATGTTTATCTCTGCAAAAGAAGAAAGACCCTAAATTATTTCAAGAAATTAGCAAACTAAATGAATTTTCGCAATGGATTTTGGGATGTGGTAGACGGCAAAGTTGGTGAGCCTAACGATGGTGAGGCATTAATCACCATACCAGATGAGTTTCTTGTTATGGATGCAGATGATCCAATTGAAGAAATTAGCAAAGAAGTCTATGAAGATGTTTTATCTCTGCAAAAGAGAAAGACCCTAAATTATTTCAAGAAAGAGTTATTTTGTGTCCAACAAATGAGGACGTGAATAAGATAAACCAGCACATGTTGGATAAGCTTCAAGGTTTCTACTTTATCCTACCATTACTCGTGTATCTATTTGTGTTTTAGAGCAAGTACTTTATAATTTATAAACATGGAATGCAAGAGAGGAAAAAATTTACTTATGTTCTGACACCATCGACCCATCGGATACTGGATTGTTAAAGATTAGGCTCTCACTCAGATTTTCTCAACAATATCAAAGTTTCCGGTTTACCCTAATCATAATCTTAGATTGAAGATTGGATGTCCAGAGATGTTGCTCAAAAATATTGATCATGTTGGAGAATTGATGAATGAAACTAGATTGCAGATCATAAAGATGTATGATTTTTGTGTCAAAGGTAAGAGTTATTACAGGAAGAAAGTTGGGGAGACCGTATTGATTCCAAGATTGTCAATAACACCATTCAGACAAGAAGATGTATTTCAAGATGAAGAGAAGGCAACTACCAATTGATGTGGCTTTCGCTATAACGATTAATAAAAGTCAGGGGCAATCACTCTCACATGTTGGTATATTTCTACCATGACATGTGTTCTCTCACGGACAACTATATGTTGCTATATCTAGAGTCACATCAAATAAAGTGTTGAATATTTTGATTGTTGACGAGGATGGTAAGCCTCAAAAACAAACAAAAATGTTGTTTTCAAAGAGATTTTTTAAGATCTCTGATTTTATTGTAGTTTCAGATGAAATGTTTTTTATTTAGACACTTTCATTTGCTTGACATCTTATGCGTGTGTGTTTACACTCAAATAAATAGACTATGAACTTTGGGAAAAGTTCATGTCATCATTGAAGAACTAAATGTAACTTGGTCATGTTCAAATGATTCATGTTTACTTTTAGACTTAATATATAATTTGACAATCATTTTTAATAACAATCAATTTATTAGTTTTCAATATTCGTTGTAAATAGTATAAGTGTATATTTTATGCAATTACTCAATCAAGCACACATCAATCAACACACAAAGCAATCAACTACATCTTTCTTTCCTAACTACCATACTCAGTTCAATCCTACTTATATTAAAAATTTATGTTTTTAAATTTACTTACTAGCTGATTTTTGCAGAATGTATTGTCTGCCATGACCTTCACATGAATAAAGCTCTGGCTATAAAAGAATACACTGCAAGAGCATGCACTTGAATTGTATACATTAATAGTAGAACTTTATAATTAATTTTCACTATAGACGCAAGACTTATCTACCTGCAGATGTATGAATTTCCTTGGACTTTGCTCATGACTCTGTCATTATTATACAAATTTATATTTTTTCCTGAAAAATTAAGCAAAAACCGTTAGTTATAGCATTATAGGTTTTTATGGATATTAAATATTATAATTAAAACAGTATTTAAAATTTATATGTTATCTGATCACAAACTTATCTTTTATGTTCAGTATGAGTTTAGTGATTGAGGTTAGAACCAAATGAAGAGCTCTGCTGACTATCTGTCACATGCACGCACAAACATGAATCAAGTAACATAATAAGACAATAACGTAATTAGAAATATACTAGGCAGTTACTATGGTATAAGACAACTGATACACTATGGTCCGTGACTTATCTGTGTCAACAAGTAGGAATTTGGCTGGACTTATCCCTCTTTAACTGTCAACGATCATTCACTTTTTCTTTGTTATTTAGCGTTAAATCAGATGAATATAGCAGCTCATGCTCTTTGTCAATGCACGACGACCTGACACATGAAATGATCGTAATCATAAGTTTACCAACACAATTACTTTCTTCAAATATACTTCCAGTGATATACAAAACTTATCTATTTTTTACTATGCAAAATATCTGGATAACTAATAAAACTCAGACATGGTCAGATATAGGTGCCGCTTGATCCGTTAATATTGAGCATGTTTGACCGGATTTTTTTTTCATTCAATCTAGAAAATTTCTCACGCGGAAAAAAAATCAGATCCGAACATGCAGAAGTTTCAATAACAATAGTAAAAGCGTAGATAGTGAATTATCTAAACTAATAATATAAATATATGATGAAACTCTTTATTTACTTTAAAAATACGAAAATCTGGATCTGAGGTGTTTCGAGCTTGAGAAATTTTATTAACAGATCCTCTGTTTTATCAGATCCTTTTCGGACATAACAAAAACATAGAATCTCATCTGATTACACGATTCTATTGTCGGAGAACACCATGCAACTATAATCGGGAAGTAAAAATAATTAACTTTTAATTGGTAATTACAGATTTTAGTACCGTAACGATCTATTGATGAACAAAAAAAGGATTGTCGTTATACCTTCATAGATCGGTGATGATGGAATCATTTTCCATCCGTTCGACTACTATTTCCAGAGAGAATTCTGAGGTTTTTTTAGAAAAGCAAAATGATGGAAAAGAAAAAAAGACAGCTTTTCTAGGCTTTGTCGGTGCAATGATGAAACCATCTATTGGGCTTGGATGTTGTTAATTTGGGTTTCGATTTTAAACCCAAAATTAACCAGTAACTTAATTTTTAAGCCCAGTTGTATCAACGGACGAAGAGAATATCTTATAGAATTTTGTTTTCTTATTAAAAGTCTTATTTTAAGTAACTAATTTAAAATGTTCATATTTCATATGCAAATGCTATTTTTAAAATAAAAAATTTGAAATATGAAATTGTTATATATTCCTAGATCAAAATCAAATGAAAATTCATAAATATACAAGTGGTATATATAAAAGAATTCACAACCGAACCAAAAATCAAAAACCACTACAAACGAACCAGAAACGGACAATTATTTTTTTAACGCGAGAACATATCTGCTATATCAACAAGTTTTGTTTGTAATTTCTTATATAACTATCTTAATTGTTCATATTCCATATTCTAAGATGTTATTATCTTAAAATAAATCTTTTAACCCACGCATGAAATCAGTATATATATTTTTAAGATTCAAAAATCCAAATGCACATTGCATAAATATACGAGCGTATATATATCTCTTATAAAAGCAATCAGCACTGAACAGTTAAAAAACAAAACAAAAACACAGCTACAGTGCGAGCGATAAACGGACTATTAATTGTTTTAACGACACAGTCCCGGCGCTTTGAAGCGCGGGTCAAAATCTAGTTTATCTCTATTAAAGAGAAAGGTACACTCTACTAGGCAATAAAGTCATAGTAGGAATATTTTATTCAATTTATTATTATGACATTTTTGATTATATTACTTTAATCAAGCAGATACTATATCATTTTTAAAATCTTAATGAATTATACCTTTATTATAAATTCTCAAATTATTTTTAGTTCAAAGAAAAAGTCAGTTGAGAAAAACTCTAACAAATCTATATTAAAGTGTTTTGTACATGGTCTTTTATAAAATCATGCATATATTATTTCGTAATTAATATTATTTCAATACTATATATAACATTAATTTTCAGATAAAATTTAAGAAACATAGAATAAAATATATGATGTCTTTCTTATAAATCTTCGTGAATAATATAGTTTATTGATCTATAGAATAGGAAGTGATATAGCACTAAAATAAATGTATTTCATTAAGTAAATAATATAAATCATCCCTGTAAATTAGTGTTAAATTGGACATTTTTCATAAAAGAAATTGTCACATTTGTTAAAATCTTCATATCTACTGTATATATATATCTGAAGCACTCAAAACTATACAATTACTAAAATTACTTATAACAAATATAGGTTATATAACTAAAATTTAATGGAGTGTGTTATTCACAAATGGCTATTCAGAAAAATGTAAAATTTAACAATTCTAGTTTAACAATATTAATAGCAAATCAACTTTCATATATAAACTTTAATGTTATTTAATTATAATAAATATGTGAAAAATACTAAAAAATATGTACCACAAAAGTTAACTATGTTTTCTATATAATAATGCACTATCATAAAATAATGTTGGATAAGAAAGATACGAATAATAATGACTTATAGGGTAACACAATATATAACAGTAAAATGTATAATTATAGAGTTTAAAGAACGTGTAGATTAATATTAAAGTTTTACATATTAAATAACATAAACCCGCACGATGTAGCGCAGAATCAGAGCCATAGTAAAGTTATTAAAAGTCGCTAAATATCATTTGCTACGCTTAATAAGAGTGATGTGTAATTAATCATATGGTTTAACATAAGAGATTAGATGCTGGTTTATTCAAGTTGGTCGGTTCTCATTGTAAAGAAACGAGATATATGTAATGATTAGTTCAGAACTGTATCGAACTAAATATCGCATAAAATTATGTACTTCTTCTAACAACTTGAAAGAGTCCAAAATTAATGAATAACTTTGTAGTGTAAATAATTTAGGACTTTATTTTAAGAGAGAGGATTGTCGTGTATGTGCTAGACGACTATTTATGCAATAAGAAATCAATGATACAATCACACTATCGAGCTATTCTGCATCATTACAAACTAAGCAAGTTAACAAACTTTTTGTGTTGATTACTCGTGAGACACAATGTAAAAGAAAAATGACTAGCATAATTATACTAAGTGAAAAATTGTTTTTCTCAGTGTTCTCGATGTGTATAATTCTTAAGATGCTGTAACATAAATGTTCATTTTCTTCACAATAAGTGTCTCTTTTATATCGAGAAAGTGAAACACTTGGTGAAGTACGAAGACCACTGGCACACATACCAAATGCTGTTCAATCTGTAAAATAGAATAATTTCCAATGATCCATAGTACTATTAAATATCCAAAGTCCATAATAGTATTGACCAATCAAATACAATCCAATAACTATTAGGCTTATGATATAATTTAAAAACCAGTTAATGAATCATCAATATCAATTTACATTTATTAAATCTAAACGTTTAAATCAAATAATCATAACGTATTCATTTGCCTAAATTCAATATATTTTTCTAAATTAAAATTTGATAACTTTTTATGTTCTTTTTATTTTAGATCTCTGTTTTTATATTCAACACTAAATTATTTGGACTAGTTACAACTAATTATGTGTCACACATATTGTCTATTCTGCGAACATCTTCGTTCAAAAATTTTACAAAATTGTTTTGAAACTATTTTGTTTAAAAACGAATATCAACACATCCAGATTCTATATTCGCCATATACACTGCAGTGATGATAGAAATAAATTTTATTTATATTTGACGTAGTCGCGTAACTCAAATTTATGGTGAGTACATGGTTTGATGGTCTAGAATCTCATTGATTATAAAATTAGATATTATATTCCGTTCAAGTAGTTTACTGTATATTAAAGATTATCATTTCTTAAAATTTACAATTTCTTTAATTTTTAATCAAAATTAGACGTTATATTCACATCTTATCTACTTGAAATTAGAAGTGAAATCATTAAAACGAAGAACGTCAACCATGTTGTACTAACAATTTTTTTAATAAACGTTATAGCAAGATTATATGAAATTTCTTCAAAACAAGGTGATGACCAGATAGAGGCAGTATTCATTCATTTAAAAAAGTTGAATATACTATAAGAACAACCAGAAATGATTGTTAAGATTTATTTGATAATGTTCAGACTTTTATTCTATAAATTTTTTAATTGAGTCTTATTCTATAATCAATAGTCCTTAGATTCAGATTTACTGAGAACAATATATAAAACGAAAACAACACATATCTACAATATTCATATTTCATAATATTTAATAGACTTGAAATTTTTAAAAATGAATAATGCTCTGTTATAAACAAACAGATTTGTAATACCAATTTGCTTCATCGAAGTTGCTATGGAACACG
>CAJHQP010004778.1:0-51873 GCA_905132765.1 Moricandia arvensis | reverse complement strand
TTCTGATAGGATAATATCTGTCAAAAAGTATATGAATATTCTTATTAAAAGTTACAATCTTTTTATGAACATTTATACATAAAAATTCATAAATTCTTCAGAAAATTAAAGAAGAAAATTTAAACATCCATGAAGTAAGGTATTTATAAATTAACAGTATTTATTAAATATAAATATAATTAAATTCAGTAAGGTATTTGTAAATATATATTCATGAAGTTTATATGTAACAATTTTTTTTTAAATTCAAGTTTATGAAAGTTTTCATAAATTTTATGAAGATATTATACCTATTTATCAACATCTTCTTAAATTTTAGGAAGATATCATACTTATTCAAGAAGGACTTACTAAGCCCAAATTTAGAAATATATCATATACATTCAAGAATGTTTTCTAAACTCAAATTCAGAAATATATTATAGACATACAGGAAGGTCTTCAAAAACTTTTTTTAAAGAAAAATCGATTCCTAAAAATGTCTTAAAAAATCGTAACAGAAAAATTTAGTAATATTCTTTTTGTAAAAATAATTTTGCTAAAGAGTTAGAAGGTTTTTTTGTAAATAAAGATTCTATTTTTTTAAAAAAAATATGTAACTAAATATTTAGTATATATATATATATATATATATATATAATATGGGCATAATTGTTATTACCTCTTTCATGAAACATATTTTGATCATTTGACTTTTGTGTTGCTATTTTTGTTAGATCATATTATTGATATCCTAAGATGTTATATATATATATATATATATTATACAATTAATTCATTGCTTGTCTTTTTTTTTGGAACATTCATTGCTCGTCTTCATTACTGAAAAACACAGGCAAGAAGAAGCTAAGTTAGGATATTTGGAAGAAAAAAGAAGAGAATGTCGGAGAGCTGGAGTTCATAATATTCTTTATCCTTCTAGTCCTTGCCTTTATTGCTATGGATATTTATTGTTAAGCATGATCAAGAGGAGAAGTCCGATGTGGCTTAATTACAAAGTTATATACTTTTAAAGTCATAGTATTATTTTGTATTAAAGAGGTGTTTAGATGAAACTAATTTGTTTTGAGAAAGGGCAAATTTTCAACTTCTTACATATCGTGTTGTTCCATATTAACGTGTTCTTTCTGTCCCTCCTCTAAAAGAATTTAGTATGTTTTGATGTTTACTTATTTAAAAAAATGATTTTATATTTACATTTATTTATTCAAAAGAGTTTGTTTTCATGCATTATGAGGATCAGACCATACTTGTTATGTATTCCACTCTTTAGTCTAATAGGAAGACTATATTTATTTATATGCATGAGTTGTGTTTTACTTAGTGGAACTCATTAGACGTAGTCAACCTTGTTGTGGTTTATATTGTTTTGGGGAAAAAGTTATGTATCCTTGTTCCATAAATTCGTGATCTATTCTCACCGATAGAAGCATAAGCCACATCCAATTTTATATATAACTCTATTCATCTCCATTTGTTCCTGGCAGATATCTCCATAAGAAAAAAAAAACAAAAGCATTTGTTTGATCAGTTGAATGAAAAAGGTGTCAGTGTAAATTTCAGTAGATCCATTTACAATACCAGCTCTCAGCGGTTCTGCTTTCGCATGTATTGCTATAATGTGTTTTTATAAGGCTCTGTCGAATGCAAACAGAACAAATAATTAGCTAAAGACACAAGTTCTTAGTAGGAAAAAAAATGTAAGTCAACACGCCTCGTGTTTTTGCCACTCTCGGCTTCAAGGGCTAATGCCACATTATTTACACCCTCAAAGTTTTAGCATTCACGAGTACTTTTACCAGTTTCAGATATTTCCAGTGCATGTCTATGTTCTAAAATCTCCACCGTACCATCAAACACTCCTCACCTACCAGAATCAACAATTGTCACTTTTCCTAGAATATATGTGTGAAACCCATCACTTTCTATCTGGAGAACAGCGTGTCACCCCAATATGTTACCATACAACAATGTGACACTCGTCTTCCTCTTATTGAAGACGATGGGCCATCAACAATATCTCGTAATATAAAAGTCAATGACCCGACTACATTCACCATAAGCCCAAATAAAAATTCAATTAAAAGTCCAGTAGCACCATTCCGTCCAAATATCATAAACTCACATGTCTCACGTGTAAACGGGAAGAAGGAGCGGTGAAGTAACATCGGAATCACTCAGTAAGGTATGGGATGCTAAACCGAATATGGATAGACCTCGTAAAAGTGCTTGGTATCATGATGCCAAGCCAATCTTGGAAACCCTAAATATCCCTGCAACTGGTCCAACAACTCATCAATACGAAGAAGCGGTTACTTATTTCTTGATGGTTACCTTATTCAAGTCTTTGTTGTCGATACAAGCCTTAAACCCCCATATTCATTGTTACAACAATTGATGAAGTACTCGGCCTGATAAAACCCTTAACTTATAGTTCTTCCAACTGCCTTTTCAACTCAATTTTCTGCTAGCGCTAATTGGTATGGAGCTCGAGAAACTGGTGCTGCTCCTTGTTTGAACTCAATCACAAGAACTTCTCCTCTATCTCGTGGTGGCCCTTCTAAAAGCGTCAAATACACTATCATACTCTGCAATAGCTGGAAGCTCCTACAGCTCATTCTGTCCATCATCATTAACCATCAAAATGGTTGTCAAAGATCCATGTGCCCCTCTAACCAATAACTATTCAACATGTAGCATGGAGGCAATAAAAACGACCATCTGCTCCAGGAATATGAACTCTTATTAGGGCCAATCAACACTACTTGACCTCATGGACAACCAATCCATCCCATGAATGACATCGGTAAAACTCATCTCCATCTCTGACATGTCTCTGAATAACTCGACCCCATCCACACACTGGTACAACTCGATGAATAAGCCCAACGTCTTATTCCAGCTGTCCGTACTGACATAAGTCTGAAACGATCAACACAACCAAAACTGGCAACATACCAACTATAACTCTGATATCAATACAACGCAGGCAAGTGCACCCCCACTCTATAAGTGATCCCTACGAGTTTTTGAACCATGCTTACATCCAAAATAGTCAATTACTACTCATACACAAAAATAACACATGCAACAATGGCTCACACCTCATATCACATAAACTCATGCATCAAAAACTTGTGCGGGCGATAGCTTGAAATTGGGTGCAGTAGAAACATCACATATCCTCTCCTGAACAACCTAGGAATAATGACTGAAGAAAGTGATAAACCGAAACAAACTGATAAACTTGACATCATCCATCTGCTGAAAACCTAGCTAAAACCCTGTTGGTCAGAGAACGAATGTCGATGATTTTACTCATCGGCATTAAAAGAGACAATGAAGTTAGTGATTACTAGAAATATCGGCGATGAAAGAATTACACAAATATTATATATATTATTTTTATTTATTGAAAACTTTGAAAATCAAATCCCCTAATCGCCATTCCGGGTTGGAACCGGGACGGAAACCCCCCTCGGATACCAAAAATTTGTGACACCCATCACCTCTTATTTGGAGAACAGCGTGTCAACACTAATTGACATCATGATCACCAATCCATCCAATGAATGACATCGGTAAAACTCAGCTCCATCTCTGACATGTATCTGAATAACTTAACTCATCTCTGACACCCGTCATCTGCTCAAGGAATATGAACTTTTGTTCGGGAAAATCTACACTACTTGACGTCATGATCACTAATCCATCCCATGAATGACATCGGTAAAACTCAGCTCCATCTCTGACATGTCTCTGAATAACTTGAATCATCCACGCACACTAATACAACTCGATGAATAAGCCCAATGTCTTATTCCAGCTGTCTGTACTGACATAAATCTGAAACGATCAACATAGCCAAAAACTAGCAACATACCAACTATAACTCGGATATCAATACAACGCAAGCTAGTATACCACCACTCTAAAAGCAATCCCCACGAGTTTTTGAACCATGCTTATATCCAAAATAGTCAATATACTCGTACACAAAAATAGCACATTCCAACCAATGGCTCATATCTCATATCACATAAACTCATGCATCAAAAACTCGTGGAGCGATACCTTGAAATTGAGTGGTAGCAGAAACGTCACATATCCACTCCTGAACAACCTCAGAATAATGACTGAAGAAAGTGATAAAACTGCTGAAAATCTGGCTAAAACCATGTTGGTCGGAGAACGGATGTCGATGATTTTACTCATCGACATTAAAAGAGACAATGAAGTTAGTAATTACTGGAGAAATTGACGCTAAAAGAATTACACAAATATTATGTATATATATATTATTTTTTTGAAAATGTTGAAAACCGAATCTCCTAATCGCCATCCCTAGTCGGAACCGGGACAAAACCCCGCTCTAATACCAAAATTTGTGACGCCCGTCACCTGCTATCTGGAGAACAGCGTGTCACCCCAACACGTCACCATACAAGAATGTGATACCCGTCTCCCTCTCACTGAAGACGACGGGCCACCAACAATATCTCATAATATAGAAGCCCATAACCCAACTACACTCAACATAAGCAAAAATAAAAATCTTAATAAAAGTCCAGTAGCACCAATCCGTCCAAATATCATAAACTCGTCACTCTCACCTGAAAAAATTAAGAAGGAGAGGTGAGTAACAGGGGAGTCATTTAGTGAAGTATGAGATGCTAAACCCAAAGTCCATAGACCCGATCATAGCATTCTGAATAGACATAACTTAACCCTAACACATGTCAAACACAGTACCTAAAGTATCCAAACAACAAGCAATGGTCCTAACAAGGTGCACACTCGTTGTCCACTCATAGGCCAACAACAACACTGCTAGAGTAGTGCCCGGTAACACCACCCGTAGATGGTTATCGACGCCTCCAGGCTACAGTTCAATAGGTCTACTAGAGCTTCCCGTAACCTCAAGAAAATCCAGCATACAGTTGCACGCTTCCCGTCCTCTGTATCCGTCTCACGCAATTCTAACTAAGAATTTTCATTAAGTGAAGCAATCAATATTGAACCATCAAACACCCTAATTCCGGTTTAGCAGCGAACCTAATAACTAAACAAGCAGACTCTGACAGATTCGATTCACAAAGACGGAACATATAGGAAATAAATTATATTTATTCGAGGTCCTAAGCCATGTACAAGAAATTTGAGAATAGTCTTCACCTTAGAAACTTGGAGAAGTGATAACTATGAACTCCAGCTGCTCAAATATAATGTAAATCTGAAACTAGGACGAAATTTCAAGTCAGAACGCCCTTCGAATGAAACGGGTCTGGTCAAAGTCCACGGAAAGTCAATCCGCTGGTCAAAAGTCACCCATGTCAACCCTTAACCATATTGGAATGTATTTAGACCAACCGGTTTTCTTCAACTAAAATCAATTTCAATTGGATCATTGGGTTTACCTTAACTAAAAATTAAATTAATTAAAACAACTAGTTTAATCTAACAGAAGTCTAACCAATCTTAACCGACCAGTTCACCCTAAAAAAATTGAAATCAATTTTAACCAGTCAGACCAACCGGTTTGATCGAGTCACCGAGTCGCCGGCGGAAGACGATGACTTACCGGTGGCGGTGGTGGTGGCGGCGACGTGGCGATCTCCGGTGGCGCGTGGATGACACGCGCGGGCGGAGACGATTTTCGGCGGCGGCGCATGTAGTGCACTCGCGCAGACGAAAAAACTTTCGAAGGGGCGTACGGCTTTGTTAGGGCTCCGATTGCGATGTGGTCGGTGGCTACGCCTTCATCTCAATGAGAGGAAAAAATGGTGGCCTTGCATGCACGTGATTCTCAACGGTTAGGATGTTATGGCTGATTTACTAAACAGACGAAACTAAGCTTAAATTCATGGTGGTTTTCTGGTCATTACCTTGGACTGCGAACGGTGGTGACGAGCTGGACCTGGTCTCGGTGTGCGGTGTTCAAGGCGAGCGCCGGTGATTGTTCAGAAACTTATGGTGGCTCCACTTTAAAGGTTTCCCATTTCTCTTCTTCTTGAAGTCTTTTTCTTTCTTTTCTTCTAACTTCTAACTTCGGATCTTTTTTTTTCTTTCTTGTTTGCAGGTGGAGAAATAAAAGCTGGGAGAGTGTAAGTGGTGGGTATTTATAGGAAAATAGTTTGGGACTTTCGGAGTTGAGCCTTGGCGTTAGCAAGCTAAACTTCCGGACCAAAAATTCGGATCGTTACAATATCTAAACTACACTTGACTACGCCATCTGTTATTGAAAATTTACCTGAAAGTAAGGAAGCTTGAGCTTGCGGCACATAAATCTCTCTTTATCAAGTTTATTAGTTGATGACCCACTTAAACGTTCCTGGTCTTCTTCGTAGTTGCAAATCTCTCTCCTACTCCACCAAGTCTACTTCTCGTGACAAAAACAAAAATATTTCCTGTAGAAAATCAACAAGTCTTTGTTCCTATAGAGAGGTATACGTATCTCCTGTCAGTTTCTGCAGTTACTTACCAAAAAAATGATATCAAATGTTCATCTTCAAATTCTTAAAAAATAAGAAGTAGAAGAAATATCATGAAATAGACATTCTATATCATTCTCTAATTCCATCACTTCAACACTCCAATCCACGGACTTGTTCTTACAAAGAGAGAAAAGAAAACATTGTAACGGAAGATAAAAAAAACAGATTTTCATGCTCTCGTGAGAATGGCACTAGTCAAAAACGGCGCCACAGCCACGTTAATTTTTGTGGGTATAGCCAATATTTAGTGGCTATACAGAGCACAAGTCACGAAATGTTACGAAAAATAAATCGTAAGTATACAATCATAGCAAAAATTAAGCGTGTCAAAAATTGTAGCAAATTGACACGATTTGCTACGAAATTTTCGTGGCAAACTTTGCTACATTTTGTTACAATGCATTTCTGGCAATTTTTCCTATGAAATAAACAGTATGTAAATCGTTGCTTTTTTTAAAGAAAATATAAAAAAATCACAAATTAAATGAAAACTAAAAATAAAATAATTAAATAATTTTTAAATTAAATTTATTTATATATTAGAATTGATTTACAAAAAAAAACTAAATAAAATAAAATTAAACCTAAATCTAGCTCGTCATCATCCGCCATCGCCACCGCCACACCACCACCACCACGACGTACCTCCGCCGCTTCCACACCATCATCATCCCACCACCTCCATTAAGCTCATCGGCCTCCTCTCAACTTCCTTTACCAAGAAAACAAAAATTTCAAGATTCAAAACAGAGAGAGAGAGAGAGAGGAGAGAGAGAGAGAGAGAGAGAGAGAGAGAGAGAGAGAGAGAGAGAGAGAGAGAGGTCGAACCATGGTGGTGATGCGGTGAGCGTGCCGTCATATGTCTCCAGCCTTGCTTCTTCATCACCGCCTCCGTAACAAACCGGTCTCCTCCACCTCCGTCATTTGGTGTATCGTCCTCGTCGTCATCGATTTTGGCCGGATCCGACCCACTCGTCTCCATTAGCCACCCTTCTCCATTCCTCACCATTCGTATTTTTTAGTTGTTTCATCTCCAAGAAGATGTAACTTTCAACAAAGATAAAAAAAAAAAAGAGAAAGAGAAAGAAACACAAATAGATGCAATCTGGACCTTTCATTATATTTAATTTAATGGCTAAAATCATCAATCCCCACATCAACTTTTGTAACCAATAGCAAGAGACAGGGTGAGTAGAAAAGAAAATAAATCAAATAAAAATTCTTTGTATAACTTTATTGTTGTATTGTCTTTGTTTAGTTTTAATGAAGTGTAGAATTTTTTTCACAAAAAAAAAGTTTATAAAATTTTAAAGAGTGTAGTATTTTTATATACTTTGATATTTATTTTACAAAAATTGTTCTATGGTTTTATTTTTACAAAATGTATAGGGAGTGATGGTTGAATATTTGGGTTTAGTGTTAATTGAAGGATATATAGTTAAGTTTAAAGTTTGGAGTTTGAAAAATATGAATTGATTTATAAGTTTAAAGTTAAGTAATTGAAATATATAAATGCTTAGGATTATAATATATAAGGTTTGGGGTTCAAAGTTTAAAGGATATATGGTTATATTGAAGATTAGGAGTATGAGAAATAAGAATTGATTTATAATGTTAAAATTATAATGGAAAGTATAAGGAGTTTAGAATATATATAAAGTTTGGATTTTAGAGTTTAAAATATATAAGGGGTTTGAAAATCAAGAAAATGTATATAAAATGTGATATGAATTTTGGTATTTGAATTATGATATAGTGTTTGAGTTATGTAGTTTAGGAGTTAGATTTGAGATTTGAAGTATATAATAGAAATTGAGATTAAGTTTGAAAATTTTAGATATTTTTGTTGTTGATGTTTAGGATTTGTTTTAAGTTAAAATTTAAAACAAGAAAATATTAGAATTTTAAAGGTTGTGTTTAAAATTTAGGGTTTAAAAGAATGATTAGGGTTTATGGTTTTAAATAGCTATGAAAAAATTGTAGCAAAATTTAGTTATTTTAAAATAGCCACGAATAAAATTATGGTTAAATCGTGGCAAAAATATATTTTGTAAATTAGCCAAGAAAAATTCGTAACTAAAACGTAGCAAAAAGATATTTTTGCCTATTTACTACGATTTTAGCCATGATTTATTTCGTAGCAAAGTTACAACAAAATAAATCGTAGCAAAATCGTGGCTATTTTTAGCTACGTTTTGTTTTGTAGCAATTTCATAGCTTTTTTGCTACGATTTATACACGGATAGCTACGTTTTCCATTTCGTGGCATTTTCGTAGCATTTTCGTGGCATTTCAAAAATTTGCTACAAAATTTTTGTAGCTATTTCGTAGCTATAGGAGAAATTTCTACTAGCGCAGAATCCCACTCATCAAGGTATAACCATGATCATCATCTCCACGGGCATAGTCATCATCATAATGGATTTCAGTCACCATCTTGATTACATTGATTATAATCTCCATCAACATCATAATCAATTTCATGAAAACCAGGCATAATAACTAAAACATGTTGGAATTGAACCTTTGATTAAACATATATACAAAGAGAGAAGATGAAAACAAGAGAGAAGAATAAGTGGAAGCAAGGTAGCTTAAAAAGAACAATGAAAAAGTTGACAAGGAGAAGTCAAGAGGCTAAGGAAGAAGTGAGATGCGGCTTAGTTACAAAAAAACTAAGTCAAGTAACAAGTAGGAATTAATTTGGTTAAGCCAACAAAGAGTGGAGGATTGGATAAACTAGCTAGTTGTTAGGAATGTTAAGAACTGTTGAAGTCTAAAGTAGTTGTTAAACTAGAACTATGTTTGTGTGTAGTTGTTATTGAAAAACAAATTATAAGTATGCAAGTCTGTATGTTAAGAAGATCAATGAAAAGCGTAAAAATATAGACATAAAAGTTTTTTCTATTCTCTCTACTAGTACTGTGCACTTTACCCGATATCTGAATCTGTACCTTAATCTGACCCGAAAAATCTGAACCGAAATAGTAAAATACCCGAACAGATATTGAATTAGCAGAGATTAGATATCCGAACCCAAACGGGTAATACCCAAACCCGAATGGATACCCGAAGATAACCGAACATATATATAAATAACGATATATTTCTAGTTTAGTTCTCTCAATTTTTTCAAAATACTTATATTGATGTGGCACATGACTTAAGATCGAACAAAGTGATTTACTACTCACTTGAAATGCATGTAAAGTTCTTATTTCGTGCACTAACAAAAGTTGCATCCTAAAATTAAAAAGAAAACAATCAAGTTAGTAATTTTTTTTCTTAATTTTTTTTGTGTCCAAATCTATTAACCGTTCTATTAAAAATTAAAAATCAGTTAAGTTAAATATATATATATATATATTTAAATATAATTAAGAAATTTAAGCCATGAATAATTTGATTTTCTAAAAATTTAAATATCCAAACCCAACCCGAAATAACCGAACTCAGACTAAAATATCCAAACGCGTCCTAAAGTGTAGAAAACCCGAATGGGTATTAAATCCCTACACCGAAATACTCAAAAATCCAAAATATCCGATCTGAATCCGAACACCCACCCGTACTCTCTACAAGCAGAAAAGAAACATGAGAGTAAAGAGAGTGTGTGCTTGTGTTATGATGTAACAAAAGTAATAGTAAAGAACAATTAAAAATAATTTGGAAGCATCGACGACTTGGATAGCTTAAAAGGATTACCAATGTAATTATTTTGCGAATAATAATATCGATCAAAAAAAATAAAACCATGGCATCAACAAAAATAATCACTAATTGCTATATAGAATATCGATTACGAGTAATAAGTGCGCCAATAAATAGGGAGAAGTAACATTCTAGTTGTTTTAATAAATAGAAACGTAACAACTAATTACAACAAGAAGCAGAGTAGGGATCAAAACACATATAAATGCACATACATACATTTATAAGTATGCCTATGTCAATTAGTGATTGATCATCAAACGGACAGACGCATGCTGGGGCAATAAATATGACACAAACAAAGAGATTTTTAAGTTTCCTCTCTTTTGGTCACATTACAAAGTTGTCCATATCTTACTGGTAAGATAATACTATTGCCCTATATACCTATATACCCATCGAGTATTTGAAATTACAACACATATATAGGAGATAGCCACATAAAATCATAAAAATACATATTAATCAAGAACCCGTCATATATATTCTTTTTTTCTAAATATAAAATCCATGATCTGTTCTTGGAGTACTTTTCCATTGTTCTCGGCACTATAACAAAACCAAGAAAAAGCGAATTCAATATTTTATTTACAAAAAAAAATAGAAAAGTAAAAAAAATGACAAAAACAAAATTCGGTGTACCAAGTCCAATTGCTTTAGATCATTTCATAATGTGCAAACGTTTGCATGACTCGACAAACATTCTAAAATAGATATTCAAGCTTCCGGTTAGAACATTGATATAAGAGTGTTCACATTTAAAGTTTATTCTAAAAGTGTTAGGCAATAATGTAGTGAGAAGAAGTTGAGTGTGCCAGCTCCTAGAAGGTTAAAGACAAACCATAAGTCATACGTAGTTTTAAGAATATCCAAGTTTCCGCAACAAAAAAAAGACAGACAATATACGGATTATTGTTTACCAAGTTTGATAAAGTTTCACAGAGGTCCCATAGCTCAGTGTCTCCGAACATAAGGGTCATTGTTATTTAGCAATTGCTTGAACTGCTCAACCTCAAGCAAATGCGGATTGAACCTGAAGTTAGATAATGCACCCTTGGTAGGAAGCCATAGATCATTTTCATAGATACATGTATAAATGAGTTTATGAAACGTTCTCAACTAACACATTTAAAAACTAAACACATCATATAATGCACTTACATATATTCCTGATGATCCTCCACATCTTAAGGACCACAATCACCTCTCCATGACCCCTCCTGTTTTCAAATCCATCCCGAAAGGCATAAGCATAAGAGCCAGTTGCTACACACTTGATCTGACTCTCACTATTATGAATAAAATGATGTTGTCAATTACACTAACGTAAACATTTTGCTCTGATCATATGTTACATTGTACTTACATGTTGTCCCTAATGTAAAACACCATCTTTGGTTCTGCGGGTCGTCCAAATGGGCTTTCATGTCGAAGATCACTCCCATTATATCTACAAGATAAGTGTTCTCGCTTCTATAACTTACATCTACATTATCTTAAACATATTTTAGTAGTTAACATTAGCACCTATGGGATAGTTTCTTTTCCTGCTGAGAATGTGAGGGATCTCAAGAATACTCTTGAATTCCATGTAATGATGACTTTTCATAGGATTGATGATTCGAACTTGAGTATAGGGAATCAAGACTTTTTGCCTTGAAACTTGGATAGGCATGCTTAACTTCTACTGAAAATATTTACACCCACTTTCCCTCTTGGTTCTCTAGGCCTCTAAATCTATCTTCATTTCCTGAGAGAGTTGTCATCTCCATCTTGGTTCCATGCATAAACAAGATAAAGTATCAAGCTTTTAGTTTGCATTTAATTAGGAACTTGAGAGATGATGATTCTACACTTACAGCCTCATCTGCTAGATGTAACTCCAGATGGGTCCATAACTGGTTACATAGGAATACCACGAGTGGGCCCTGAGTATTTTCACTCTGAAACGCCATGACGTGATCCTCTCGTTCTATAAAATTTCAGTGAGAATGTTGTAGTGTGCCATATTGTTGAATCAAACTGAGAGATGAATGATGAAAATTCTTAGTGGGAGAGGAGGATTTCGAGAAGGAGACGATTTATTGGTATTTAGTGGAGTGCAGTTGCAATAATAAATTTAATGACAGGCAAATCGATGAGAGAGAGAGAGAGAGTAAGAGAGAGAGAGAGAGAGAGAGAGAGAGAGAGAGAGAGAGAGAGAGAGAGAGAGAGAGAGAGAGAGAGAGAGAGAGAGAGAGAGAGAGAGAGAGAGGGTTAATGATAATTATCTCCGAAAGAGGCGACTCTTGCAAGTTTCAACTACTGTCTTTCCATCAAATCACACTTAAAGTAAGAGGTGCATTAAGTTCAAAGTTTTATATTTCCACCAACCTGCATTAATTTGAAGTTCTGCTAATATACATAAAGTTTTGTATTTAGACCAAGTTTTACAATTGTTGCCTTGAAGAGTTGTGTCTTCTCGAGATGTTCATCAAATCACATATTATTATGGGTCAACCAGCTATTTCCCCACGAGAACTATCATATAGCATCAGATCCCCACCAAACTATGACCTAATGTTAAATTTCCATGCTTTTAAAATTATGAACTTATTTCTCCACGAATTAACAATTTCGAATGTATTTCTCTCCGAACCGATACTTCGAAACTTAATTACCCATAGACCATGGTTTTAATTGGTTTATTATTAACCAAATAGTTTAAACCGGCTAAACCAAACCAAAAATAATTTTAAACAATTTTTATTAAAGAATATTGTTTTTTTTCTTGTTGAAATTTTAAAATATAGATTTTTTTAATTCAAATTTTTTTTCCTATTTTCTAAAAATTATTTGCATTTTTAAAAAAAATTACATCAAGATTTTATGTTTACAAAATTTAATAAAATTATAATGAACAAATTTGAAAGTAAAAGTATATGTCAAAATCTATGTTTTGTTGAATTTTGAAGTAAATTAAATTTTCAACAAAATTAGAATTTTTGACATATATTTTTATAAAAATTTTATTTTTATTTTCTTTCAAATTTCCCAAAACACACAAATTTAACAAGGTTATTTGTTCATTGTGATTTTATTAAACTTTATAAAAATGAAATTTTGATGTAATTGTTTTCTTTTAAATTTCAGAAAACACAAAAATATAAACCTAAAACTTCTTTGAAGTTAAAAAAAAACTATATTTTGAAATTTAAACAAAAGGAAAACAATATTCTTTAATAAAAAATGTTTAAAATGAATTTTAGTTTGGTTTAGCCGGTTTAAACTATTTGGTTAATAATAAACCAATTAAAACCATGGTCTATGGGTAATTAAGTTTCGAAGTATCGGTTCGCGGAGAAATACCTTCGAAATTGTTAATTCATGGAGAAATAAGTTCATAACTTTCAAATCATGGAGATTTGACACTAGGTCATAATTTGGTGGGGATCTGATGCTATATGATAGTTCTCGTGGGGAAATAGCTCGTCGACCCTATTATTATCACTCGGTGAAGAGAACTTACTACTTGTAGTTGGGATAATTAAGTAAGGGTTTATCACATTCTTCAGAATAAATTTGCCTTATATCACCTTTCCCTTTCATTTCTTCTCTAATAACCGTTTTCATCTCTTCTCTAAAAACCATTTTCTTGCATCTCTTCATTACATTTTACGAGCATAAGTGGAGAACTTCAACTTGGCTTTTCTCCCTCTTGCCATTCTTCCTCTGATTCTCTCAAAGGTAGCAACACACAGTCTCCATGACTTTGGGAGTGCAAGAGTTGCTTTTAGGGGGTTCAACGGAATTTGTAGAGATGATTACTTTTACAGATCTGCCAACCTCATTTTCATGAATCACTGGTTTAATGAGTCAAATACTATGAGAACATTCATGCTTATGTGCCACCATGTGGGTAATCCAGATGCCATCTACTTGCGAGGTACGTATGAGTTCTTCATGCTCCATTTAGTTGACGAAGGATTGCAAAAAATACATCCTACTAGTGAGAGAGGATGCTCGTCGGTGAAATATGTAGATGGTATGATGAACTTATTATTTAGCATCGATGCTAGAGGATTGGTTCACAACTACTTGATATATGGTGTTTTTCACATCATTGTATATATGTTTTTATTTGATTCAAGACTCTAAACCGTGTTAGTCTAGTCTCTTGTGGTCTTTTTCAGGTCTGGAGTTGATAGAAGAGTAAAGAAAGGGCACATGAAGAGAAGATGTCTTTTTGGAGTAATCCTGCGGAGAACAGTCCCGAGACTGTTCTCAAGCAGAACAGGCGGGCGGGTGATCCCGATGACTGTTCCAGACAAATATGAAAACTCCTATTTTGGGAATTAAAGCCCTGTTGCCCTATTTTCTTCTACCTATTGGCGCCTCCCTATAAAAGACCTCCCTCTATTATTTTCTCTTTTCTTACGCTAGTTTTGACAAGAGACTAGGCCTGGGCATTCGGGTACCCGTTCGGGTACGGGTCGGTTCTTTTCGGGTTTCGGGTTTTTCGGGTTTTGAAATTAGGACCCATTCGGGTATTACAAAATTCCGGGTCGGGTTCGAGTCGGGTTCTCCCGGGTCCGGGTGGGTTCGGTTCTTATGATTAGGAACCTGAAAATAACCAAATAACCAATGTATCTGAAACGGGTTCGGGTATTTATATCCAAAGTAACCATATTACCCGATTTGATTCAGGTATTTTGTAACCAAACTACTAAAAAGTACAAAAAATAACCAAAAATACTCATTTAACACGGTTTTATTTGAGTATTTGTAGCCAAAAATACACAAAAGTATTAAAATAACTAATATTTTTTATTTATAATTTTAATTTTAATATTCAACTAATTATAAGTATAATTATAACTAATATTTTAATATACATATTTACATTTCGGATATCTTCGGATACTCATTCGGTTCTCGGTTCGGATCGGGTTCGGTACCAGTTCTTCGGATACAACAATTGAAGACCCATTCGGTTATTTACCCCGGGTCCGATCGGGTTCGGGACCCTGATTTTCGGGTCGGTTTCGGGTCGGTTCTTCGGGTCCGGATATTTTGCCCAGCCCTACAAGAGACCTAGACTTGTTTTGGCGATTTGCAATTGTAAGGGAGAAGGCTCCATCTTTCCTAGAGAAGATCATCCTGAACCCTTTGTTTTTCTACTCTTATCTTATGCAGTTTATTTCAGATTTAATGTCTTTGTTTCACTGCATCATGATTGAGTAGTCATCTGGCTCGCCTAGGGTTTTAGGGTATTGATAAACGAGCCAAACATAGATAAGCATCATCCATTGGACTCTTCATTCATATTAATCTTATTGCTTGCATTAACTTGATCACTTAATGTTAGATCTGCTATTCATCGTCTAGCTAACCACGCGGGAGATAGCTTGACCTATATTGAATGAGCTTAATGTCTTTAATCAGCGAAAGTAGATATTAGAGCATTAAGTGAACTAGATCGGACATGTACTCTAAAGCTTGTAGCCGTCTCTGATCCCAAGTGACAGCTTAGGTGATCCGTCCGGCTCGCAAAGGATCCATCACCACGACAGTGGGTTGGATCAGTTGAGAGATCCGATGTTCTAGATTGTGTAAACCTGTGCTTGAATAATTGTTTGGCTAAATCAATACCCGCATTAAACCCTAGGTCGGCTTTCATATCAAATCGCATTTAAACATCTTTATTTACTTGTCATCTAAGTCACCTAAATCTTAAAACCATATTTTCTTCTTAGCTTGAATTTAAACTCATAGAAATAAAGTGTAGACTGGTCCTCTGGATTTGAATCTAAAGTACTATAATTACAACTGTTAACTTGACAATAGCAAGGATTCATTTTTAGTGTATCACTACTCTGGTTTTACTTGTGAACATGTTGATCGAATGACTCACATGATCACTCGTTGGCCACTCAGAACCATTGGGCTTACGATAAACCTGGGATGTTTCTCAGTATCATCAAAAGAATAGATCCTAACAACCATATATGATTGCTGGTGCTACAAAATAGAAGAACTAGTGTTTGTAGTCTTCATAAATGGTTCAATATCACAGTGGAAATGAGAACATTGTTTCTGGAAATCTGAAGCTTGGAACTTCTGCAATAATTTGACTGCTCGCAAGTGGCCTATTGAATACTAGTTGTGTGTTGATGTGTAATTTTACCATAGTTTTACTAAGTTTCGGTAAAATAATATCTAAATTATTTGAAGTTTTCCTAATTTTTCGCAAAGTTTATGTAAAATACTATCTAAATTAGTTGAAAATTTCCTAATTTTCCTGAAGTTTCTGTAATTTACTATCTAAATTAGTAGAGGTTTTTCTAAGTTTCCCAAGTTCTACAATGACGAAAGTAAAACTTTACCAAAGTTTCTTCAACTTGTACTAACAGAATCACAAGCTTTACGAAGTTTCACAAAGTTGGATGATAACAAAGTAAATATTCCCAAAGTTTCACCTACTTGTACAATCACGAACCATAAGTTTCTCGAAGTTTTATGGAATTTTACAATGACAAAGTGAAACTTTGGTAAAGTTTTACCTATTTGCATAATCACGAACCACAAGTTTCTCGAAGTTTTACGGAATTTTACAATGACAAAGTGAAACTTTGGTAAAGTTTCACCTATTTGCACAATCACGAACTACAAGTTTCCCAAAGGTTTACGGAGTTTTACAATGACAAAGTGAAACTTTCCCAAAGTTTAGTGGAGTTGTACAAAATTAGACGAAATAACATAAGACACACAGCCATACAAACCAAAATGTCATACAAACCACATACTTGTCTCATAATTAAAGAGAAACAACGACAAAGGGATTTCAAGCCTTCTTATCCTTCTTTTTACCTCCCTTCTTGTCCTTGTTCTCCTTCTTCTCACATGCCTCCTTCTTCTCACCTGCCTCTTTCTTCTCACCTGCGTCCTTCACAATCTTATTGGCTCGTGTCCCAATGGGACTCCTCACAGTAGTCCTTCTTTTTTCCTTTTTCGGAGGACCTCCTTCTTTACCATCACTTTTCCTTTGCCTCTTGTATTTCTTCATCTCGGTTTTCACGTCCCCACTTTCCTTTTATTTGCCACAATCCTTAGAAAACTCGTTCTTTGCCTTCTCAGACATCTAAAAACTTCTCTGCCATCATAGACATCTCAAGCAATCCATTATCATCCATCTCGACATCCTTAGCACCACCATCTTTCTCATCATCCTTACCCCTACCAACATCATCTTCCTTACCACCATGTTCCATCTGGATTTGCTGAGCAATACCGAGAACATATGGATTTGCTGGAACACCCCCATCCTTCTGACTTTCATCGATCTCATCCCCTTCCTTGTCCAACGAGGATCACCATAATTATCACCATTGACAACACTCATCCTAAGAAATCTCACTTCTTTTCTAGATGAGTTACCCAGTTACCCAATGAATTGACTTTTTTGTTCACTTTCTTCAAACCATCTCGGATTGCATTCATAAGTTGACCTTCAAGCTCTTTTAAAGCCTCAACTCCAAGAGCCACAACAATTCTGGATGATCCTCAACCGATTTTGCATGCGCCTCAGTCGATTCTGCATGAGCCTCACCCTCAATAGCAAGAATGGTTGGAGCTTCAACCTGAGTTTTACGAGCAGCCACATCGATCTTGTACTGCTCTTCAAAGAAGATTTTTTTCTTCCTTTCTGTATTATCCTGTTCTAACCATCAAATGCTGCACCATCGTCGTCATCGGTCCAAAAACTCTTCTTACCCATTATTCTTTTCAGAAGTTCCTCCTCAACCGGTGTTGCTACCAAGATACTCTCAATATCTTGTGGAGACAAATTACCTTAGGTTCACCAAGTTTGACCTTAATTCGAATACACATTTAACATAAATTACCTTAGTTTCACCAAGTTTACCATTAATTTATTTTAGACTGTATGGACTTGATTCCACCTTTGCGTTTGTATTGTATCTTGCACACGGCATACCAATCACCGTTTCTTGGAAATTATTCCTCAACCTCGGAATTGCCTCAAAGGCCAACAACTACACAAAACAAAAAAATTAAGATCAAAATAACATATATATTATCCTAAGTACAAGAAGAGCTTGAAAATTCCTCCAAAGGAACATGAAAGCTTGTAAAAACCCAACTCGTCGTCACACCCTCGCACTTCTCCAGGAAGCTAGATACATCCTTCAAGTTTTGCTCGAATGCATACCGCCCCAAGGGAACGTTTGACACACATCTAGGCCATCAACAATTCTCAGGAAAAAACTTTCCATAGGTGATGCTCCCTCTCCACTCTTTCGTCCTCCCACGATGATGTTGGCTAAGAAGTACAGAACAACCATCTTCTAACGATCCTGAGATGGCGTATGTAACCCCTTTCCTTCAAAATACTTGTTCTTAAAGGATGTACCACCCAACATCTCATGGCTCGGGGATAATCATGGCAGTGTAGTCGAGAAATGAGTTTGAGTTCTCTAAGAGAGTATCGAATTGGGATGCCATTAACAATAAACCATAACTCATACTTCTTCGCTACACAAGCTTATCACAAAATGACAATCCACAATGCCCATCCACCTCTGCTTTCGATTTTTCAAATAGAAGAAATGTTGGAACTATGGGTTCTCTATGAACCAGTCCACCTCCTTCAGTCTCAGAATCATTTGTATATTACTTAGCACCGCCTCAATGTAACATTTTCCGGAAAGTATTAAACCCTTTTGGTATTAGCTTAGAGGAAAGTGCAGCTTCAGCGTTTGCATGCCTTCTTCTTCGTCATCTAGATGTTGCACTCAAAAGAAAATCAGAACATGAGCGTCATATTAGACCCATCACCATAAAGTTTCCCGAAGTTGACTTAGTTATAAAATCATAAAGATTTAGTTTTCCTTAGTTTCACAAATTTAAACAATCGATAAAGTTGATGTTCATCTTAGTTTTACAAAGTTATGCAATCGATACAGTAGCAGTTTTACAATCTTAAACGCATATTATTCAAAATCAAGTTTCACCCACTTTTCTTAGTTCTACAAACCCCTTACTAGTTACTTGCCTCTGCATGCGACTCAGTTTTGTGTTGTGGCTCTAATTCGGTCTCTTCAGATTCCTTCACCACTGTCTCTTCATCTTGTTCGTCATTTTTTCCAGATTCCTTCTCTCCTTCAGATTCCTCATCTCCCTCTTTCTCACTTGAATTTTCTTCACTTCCTTCTGCATCTGGGGAGGTTGCTCGGTTTCCAGGTCGACAGATCTGTCGATGGTGCTTGGGTTTACGACATCCCTTACTTCACCTGTTTCAGATGTGACCACAACCGTTTCTACTCCTCCACCATTTAACCCGTCTTCTTTCTTCTTCGAGTCAACTTGATTCAACATGAGTATGATTTTTATTCAACTACAATTTCAATTGGCTGGGAAGTGATCTCGAGATGAAGGTTTTGTGAAATTTCAAGAATAGAACGGTTGAAAAAGAATGAGTGGAAACCTTAAGTTACTAACGAATTTGGGGAAATTTAAAGTAGAGAACCGATTTTTATCAGGCGGTGTTGGTTGGGTTTGGATAGTTCTAGGTAGGATTGTAATTATGCAAGTTTGTCTTGGTCCCGTGGTCTTTTACAATTTTTTATTAAAAAAAATTATTTATTTACATGAGTATATGAGATTATATTTTTCAGTTAAGAGCATTTGGAGCATCTGATTCGACGTCTTCGTTATCTGGAAATTCGGATCTGCCACCAAGATGCTGTGAAGAACAGGCCGTGCCAGGTATCAGACTTGTTAATAATCTAGTTAAGAAGAAGAATTGAAAACGGCAGAGGAGACAAAAGTGGACAAGACAATCCATCCATCACCACATCGAGACGATACTGTTAGATGACCACACACCAGAGTCGCCGTTCTCCTCCCACAACAAAACAAAAAACTGCAAAAAAATTCTACTTCATTTCAGTAAGTAAACATCTTACCATCATATAATAAGAATATAAAACATAAGAGAACTAACATTCGTCGGCTGAAAATATTAGAGAGGCGTGGTTGAAAATATCTTTAAGAAAATTAGATGAATATGGTGAGCGTCGGTAAACAACGATCAACGTGATTTTGTCAGAAAATTACCCACGAGTTTCAATAATGAAAATGGTGAGCGTCGGTAAACAATGAAATGGTGAGCGTCGGTAAACAATGAAAATTTATTATTTTCAATAAATTTTATTTAAAGCTGTATATATACACTTATATCAAATTAAACTTAAGATTTAGAGTTATGTGGTGGGTTTTGGAGGTGAATTTTAAAGTTAAAAAAATAAATTTTCAAATTAAAAAAAAGAATTATTTTCGTAGTTTTTTTTCTTGTAATTATTCTGTGACAAAAATTTTAAAATAGTTATTTGAAAAAATTGATCTTTGAAAAACAAGAGAAAAAGTTTAGTTCAGGAAAACCGCCCGTTTAGTTTCATGTGCTGAGTCTACTCACAAAATATTATTTTAATATAATATGTATTAATGTCTATACCAACCCTAGCCGGAGAGATTATAAATGGTTTACATAAAACAAAGTTAAACCAGAAACCCGATGCAAACTGGATACAGCACATAACCCTAGCCATCATGCCGAAGAAGATGTCTTCATTATTTGGAAAGTCGGATCTGCCACTGAAGAACTAGCCGTGCAAGGTATCAAACTTGTTTATAATCTAGTTAAGGAGAAGAATTGACAACGACAGAGGAGATGAAAGTGGACAAGACAATCCATCATTCACCACATCAAGACAATACTGGTAGATGACTACACATCAGAGTCACCGTTCTCCTCTCACAACAAAACAAAAGCTGCGAAAAAAGATCTACTTCATTTCAATAAGTAAACATCTGACGATCATATAATAAGAATATAAAATATAAGAGAACTAAAAAGCTTAAGATATTCCTACATGCGTCCGCTGAAAAGATTAGAGAGGCGTGGTTGAAAATATCTTTAAGAAAATTAGATAAATATGGTGAGATCTACAAAACTGATTTTTTTTATGGGAGGATGGCTGATTTAAGAAATGAAACTTTACTTGAACGCAAAAAAAATTATCAGAAACCGAGAAACTATTGACGCTGGTGGTTGTTGATGTCTTCTCAGAAACTATTGTAGTCGTAACATGTGTATGCAACAACTTTTCCAGTGATTTTCCGTCAATTTTTCCGACAAATTTCATAAACTTTGTTGTCATTGTTAATTCCAGAGAGATTACCGACGGACATTCTGATAAAAAACAATTTTTTGGAAGATTCCAACTGTATATTGTGACAAATTCTGACACTCTTCATCGAAAATTTCCGAGAATATTCGATGAAATTTGTAGTTTCTCTGCAATTTCTAGTAAAGTTGGAAAAAAATTCGGATGATGCAAGTTCTCAAAAAACTGTTGTTGGAGTTGACTCTCTTTTCTTGTAGTGACCTAAAGTTTATCTAAAATAAAAATAATAGATGTCTTGCATGTTAACTTCGACAAAGAGAAATACTTTCATGATATGATTTTGTGTGCACAACTCTTACGATATGTTTTTTAGGCACAACTTATATGGACCTAGATGCAGATATCTAGAAGATTGTTTGGATACGGGGATTTTGTAATTTGTAAATCCTAACCAAGTGTAGGAACCACATGTAACTTAAACGAAACATAGCACAAACTCGGCGAAAGATTGTTTACATAAATGAATCTCATGTCTACATCCATATATCCTTTTCAACAAATTACTAAAACAAATAAAGCTGCAAACCCAGGTGCAGTGTTTTGTTCATGGTTTCTTCTTACGCAAGATTAATGGTTTGATGATGAATGTCAGCAGAATCATTCAAAGAGGTAAGAGCCACTATAGTGGAGAACCATGACGAACCCAGCACCGGATCTCCCAACCATCCCGCTTTTCCGTTCAGCAATTGGAGTAGTCTGAACCCACCAGTCCAACAACTCATGCAGCTTCTGTGTAGAACACACTGGCTCCTCCCTTAGCCATATCTCCACCTGCAAGGTCCAACATAAAGCAGATAAATATCTGTGTTCTTAAGAGACATATAGAGACATAGACGAGTCATTACTTCGTTCTCGCTATCCAGACCGAGCTTTTTCACTAGATACTTCTTGACATATGAGACAGTTAAGTTTCCGTCTCTGTCAAGATGTACAAATAAAACATCACTATCACACATTCTCAGTGAAGTCGCTTAAAGATCCAGTGATCACTTACGTTCGTATGTATTGACTGGATATTTGTGGCAGTAGAGGCATATTAATATTCCTGAAAACGAACAATCAAGAGCTTCAGGATCTAAGCATAAATGTCTTTTACTGATTCCGGGCAGCGATTAGTGAAAACCAAACTTTGTTGTTACTTGCTTCAGTTTTCTTCTCTGCTTCCACAGAAATGGCAGCTTGTGATGATGTACCACCTGAACTCATATCCACATGATACATTCCGGGTTTCAAAACCGGAGGAGAAGAAGCTTCTCCTTTCCCTTTCTGACCAGAGACCTTCCTCTGGGTAGAGAAACTTTCTTGTTTTTCTTTACCTTTGTTCTTCGGTTTCTCACCAGAGATTCGCTCTGTAAGGACAGGGTTTTGTTTCTCTTTGCCATTTGGAGTTATTGCAGTCTCAGGAATCTGTGCAGTATCGTTGCTCTTATCAATAGTACTCAAGGACTTACCAAGATCATCAGATGATACTGGAATCTCTTCCTTATCTTTTTGTATGAATCCTTTAGATGTTGAGGTTCCAGCCTGTGATGCATCAGTTTTCAGTAACAAAAATATTTTTAAACACTCAATATAATGTTATAGTAATAAGATTTTACTAACCAAAACATTGTTTTGCTTGCCTAGCTTCTTTGGCTCCAATGGCTCAGGTGGGGTTGGTACTCCAGACGAAGTGGCGATGAGTGAAGTTAGAGATTTCTTCTTCTTTCTGAAGTATTTCAAAGAGGTTGAAGCAGTTTTAGTTCCTGCTTTTACGGATTTTCGCTTTGCTTTGAAGAATTTGTGCTTCAAGTCACTAAAACCGTTATCCAGCCACTTTTATAGCTCAGTTACATATTTGATGTTCCAGTTTTTGATAATGTGCATAAACATATTTATTACAAATGTTAATTAAAAGAAAAGACAGATTATGCTCTCTTAAATCCCTTGACACGGCTTGCTAGTGTCCTTTTCCAGATGTTGGCATGTCTGATTCCAAGCGTAAATACATAAAAATGCAGTCGAGTCTCGAAAAAGGGATGGACAAATGTCAGCTTGTGAAGTCTCTCTTGCGGTGGCTCTGTCACGAAGCGCTCAAATGGCGGGAATCACCACAAAACTGAACATGGATTTGGTGGAAACATCGAGAGTAGAGGAGGAAGAAGAAGAGAGAGAGGGCGAGATATGGAGAACGCAAGCAGACAAAGGGAGCAGTTTAGTGTAGATTGGAAATGGATTGCTGTAGGAGGAGTTGCTTTGGCTTGTGGGCTTCATTCAAGTGCTATTGGCAAGGCTTTAATGGTTGGAGCAGGGCAGAGACTTGCTCGTAGGTGAAATCTTTCTCGTTATCTCCACCTGAGAGATTGATATTATTATGTGATTCCCTTGAGCATTCTCTAGCCAAGCACAGAAAGGCAACTTAGTATTGCATCATGGGTTGTGTTTTCTTTTTTAACTGCGTTAAGAAGAGCATATTTAGTGGTTGCAGCAAAGTGAAGAAAGTAACTTTAAGCCAAGTGGTAAGAGATGTGGTCGTATCTTTCATGTAATACCGTCTGGAGTTTATTGGACGTTTTGTTGCATGTTGTACTCATTTGTGTTGACAATTATTTGGCAACTAGCTTTCATATTTATTTCCTTAGAGCTTTAGAGTCCATCCATATAGAGAAATCATTTGAAGATAAAGAAAAAAAGACATTTGATAAAATCCCACAGAAGTTTTGTCCTAAGAGCCAAACTTCCAATGTCTCATGCGTGTTGGATTTACCACAGAAGATGTTAGCTTTCATTGGGGAAAAGTGCAAATTTTGACCCCAACAATTTTAGTTGTGCCAAATACGACCCAAACAAATGAACAGTGCCAAATACGAACTCAACTCAATTTTGATTCAAAAAAATACCTGAACTTCTTAAAATGTGCCTAAATCTACATTGATTCTAACAAAAGTTAGTTAACTGTTAACAAGATAAAATGACATCATTTTGATATACGAGGAAAAATATCATTTTCGACTTCAATAATTTTAGTCGTGCCAAATACGACATGAACAAATTTTCAATGCGGAAAAGAGGAAAAGTGCCAATTTCGACCCCAACAATTTCAGTCGTCCCAATACGACCCGAACAAATGAACGGTGCCAAATACGACTTCAACTCAATTTCAATTGAAAAAAAATACTTGAACTTCTTAAAACGTGTCTAAATCTACATTGACTCTAATAGAAGTTAGTCAACCGTTAATAAGATAAAATGACATCGTTTTGATATACGTGGAAAAATGTCAATTTCGACCCTAATAATTTTAGTTGTGCCAAACACGACATGAACAAATTATCAGTCCGAAATAGGATCTCATCTCAATTCTAATTAAAAAAAAAACTCGAACTTCTTAGAACTTGCATAAATCTACATTGACTCTAACATAAATTAATTAACTGTTAACTAGATAAGACAATGTCATTTTGATATATATATATATATACATATATATATATATATACATATATATATATATATATATATATTAAAAGATATGTTCAATTGAGGACTCAAATTCGTGCCATGATGTCCTTTTAAAGGGGCACACTAACAACTAGACTAAAGTACTTTTGAAATATTATTAAAAATTTGAAATTATATGAACTACTATTCTTCATCATCTTATCCAATTTAAACTCTAGTGATTGTTTTTATATAATTTAACAATAACTCCCAACATTTTCGAACAAAATATCACAAATATATAATATCAAATTTGAAAAATAAAAGATTTCCACTTAATTTAAAAGTTTTAAATAATTTATATAAGAAATTTTATAAATAGCTTCAAAATTGTAGGTCTATTTAATATCGTATAATTATAAGTATTTTATTATTTATGTTTTAGTAAGATATAAGTTTATTAGAGATATGATAAGTAAAAAATATGTTGATGTATTTATATAAATCAGAAACAATTTTCACCAAATTTTTAAATTGGATAAGATGAAGAAGAATAGTAGTTATATAATTTTAAATTTGTAAGATTTTTCAAAAGTTATTTTAGTTTAGTTGTTAGTGTGCCCTTTAAAAAGATATCAAGACATAGATTTGAGTCCTGGAAAAACATTTTTTTTAAAAATGATGTCGTCTTATCTTGTTAACAGTTAATTAATTTATGCTAGAGTCAATGTAGATTTATGCACGTTTTAAGAAGTTCGAGTAGTTTTTTTCAATTAAAATTGAGTTGAAGTCATATTTCACACTGATAATTTGTTCGGGTCGTATTTGGCACAACTGAAATGTTGAGATCCAAACTGTCACTTTTCTTCGTATATCAAAACGACGTCGTCTTGTCTTGTTAACGGTTGACTAACTTATGTTATAGTCAATGTTTATTTATGTACGTTTTAAGAAGTTTAGGTAGTGTTTTTGAATTAAAATTGAGTTGAGGTCGTATTTAGCATCGTTCATTTGTTCAGGTCGTATTTGGCACAACTGAAATTGTTGAGGTCGAAATTGACACTTTTCCCGCTTTCATTGCGGTTTGTTTCCAATATAGTTTGAGTGGTTGTTATGCGAAACCTTTTCATCCGAAAGGAAGCAGATGTTATTATAAAATATAGATAGCGATGTCATTTTCCCGTCTACGTGATGTCTTGTTTGTGAATAATCAAAAATCATATGTAAGAAATCCACGTGTGGCAGTGACCAGCTTTTGATGGAACTTTTGTGAAGATAAGGGCGACTGTTCAAAACCGTGGATCAGTCGAGTGTTGCAAGGTTGATAAGACATGATTTCACTTGGGATGAAGACTGAAAGCAGCCCGAGCTGAGCCCATCCCTCTTAGAGTCACGTTTGCGTACTTCTTGGTTACATGTTCTCATACGTGAGGAAGCTAGAGGTCGATGATCGATACTCTGAATCATGCAACAAAAAAATATCTCATGCGTCTTTCTATCATGTCAATAAGTCTTTAAGGAAATTTTATAATTTTTAATATTGTATAAAAACCGTGGAGAGGAAGGATGGATGATGATTCATAATATATTACAAATTCGCAATATAGCATTATTTCTTCATTTTATTGATTTAGTATATTGTTTAAAGATTGAAAAGTAATATATTAGTAGAAAAAATGTAAAATATAAACTACATAAACTCAGAAGCTATTATTCCTATTCTCTACGACATATAATCTCGTTAATCTCAATAGTTAACTTATTCTTCTATACGAAATACAATGTTTATGTGTGTGTAGATTGTACAATTAATTCATTGCTTCTCTTGATTACAGAAGAAAAAAAGAAGAGACTGTCGAGAGAGGAGCTCGAGATGATCCCTATAGTCTTGATCCTTCTAGTCATTGAGATTTTTGCTATGGGGTGTTTATGTATGAAGCATGGTCAAGAGGAGCAGTCCGATGTTGTTTAATTACAAAGTTACTAGTTCGTTTTACGCGCGTATTTATTTTAAAATATTATATTTGTATTTTCATTATCTTAAATTTATTTTATATTGTATTGAATGTATTTTTATGTCATTTATATATTAGTATTTTTCCAAAATATTTATTTAGTAAATTATCATTACCCTTTTTCAATGTGAATGTGAAACATTAATTTTATTTTGAAAATACCACATTGTGCGAGGCTTTATCTTTTAAAAATAGATCGTAATTAACCATCAAATATCTATCACGACTATCTATGTAATATAGTGACTCAATAATAATTATTTATTTAATATAAAAACTACAATGATAAAGGTGATTTAAGCTTCTGTTTTCTTAATTTACAAATTATTTCTTAATAGGCCATAGAACTATATATATATATATATATTATATATATCTTAAAACACTTTCAGTATAATTTGTTTATCTGTATAAACATTTCTCACAAAAATATTTTATTAATAAATTTATTATTTTCAAACTGAATTCAAGTTTCCTATTTATATATTTGTTTAGTTCTTATGGGTACAAATAATAATAATTATCATGACATGTTTTTTTGGTATGAATATTTAAGTTTCATAACATATTTTGCCTTCACGTATCCACTTTTGGTATGGAATACTTATGTTGTTCATTAGTAGTGAAACAAAAAATATTTATGGATGGCTTTAATCAGCTCATAAAAACAACTAAAAATATTTGTGTTTATGCTCTTTTAGTGTGAACGTTTTTCCTACAGTTTTAAAAATTAAATTTACTTTTGAATTCAATTTAAATTTTGAAATGCTTTTGTTTATAATATACTGTAACAAATATTTATTTTACTAAGTTTTTATTTCTTTTGTGTATTTCCCTGAGTTTATAAATAATGTAACATCACAGTATCCTCTTTGTAAGATAAACTAAAGTATTTAATTTCCAAGATTATTTTCTTATTAAACTGTTATGTTGATGCTAGTTTGTTATATTTACAAGTTCTAATTTAATTAAAAAATGTGAATACTACACAAAAACACATATTATTTCGGTATTGGCATAGCTATTTTCAATATTAACACTAATCCCATATTTCCTTCACTAATATCATTTTCAAACAAAATGTTGATGCTATTTTGTTATATTATCTTCTTAGATAAACAAAAAAAAAAGAAAATTTAAAATATGTTCTTAGTTGCAAATCATCTATTTTTTTTTCTCAACCATCACGTGCAGTTCAAACTAAAAAGAATAAGTCTTCGGTAACATGTTTTATATTCAAAACTTTTGTTTGTTCTTGATTCACAAAAACAAAAACCAGTTTATATATTCTCCAGGAGCAAATAATTTACATAGGAGCAAATATGTTTCCAAAAAGAAAATAAAGAATTTCGTCGTGGCTTTGCTTCCTTAGAGATTACTCTGGCTCTCATTGCTAACTTAGAAGCCATAACCTGCATGTCAACAGAAATATCAGAAATGGTTGTAGATTTGCATATAGTTATGAGGGTTCTATTAAAAAAACTGAGATGGGGTTACCAGCAGGAGCTGTTGATTGGCTCATTGTTCGCAAGAACAACACAATTAGACATGAATAAGATGGGATTCTATTGCTGTTTGTTGGAGCTTGGGAGCAAATGCAAGTGAATTCTCAATCTGTCTGCGGGTAGCAAAGACAGAGTCATAATGGAGTGGTTCTATGCAATAAACTCAGCAGCAGACTTTCAAAGTAACTACAGAGATTAAAGAGACTTAAACAACAGTAAACTTCAAGCCAGTTTGGGTTTCTTAAACATGCAAAGACTAAAGAGGAGCAAGGTGGGCGCAACTTACAGATCCAAATACAACTTTTTGTAGTTGCATCGCTAACATAATCGCCCTCGTCAGGTGTTCAAAGTTTCACATGCGTATTTATGCCAACTTATAAGAAAAAAAAACTACACACAAAGTTGTTGTATAACTTTTCTCAAGAAAAGGTTTGTTTATTTCTCCTAAAGGCTGTTTGGATTCAAATCTTTGAACAACAAAATAATAATTGTGGTTGCCCCCATCCAAATTAAAGACAAAAGAATACATAATGTTACCCCAGTTTCGGCTACATAATGTTAACATTTTTTTTGTTAACAATCATCTGGAAAGATTGACTTGCTCAAATGTTGTTTAGACAACAAAGGATAAATGTTGCAGCTATGTATAAATCGCAGCTGCTAAACCCGTGAGTAGTGCCAAAAAATGTAAATTCGAATAGTTCTCTTTGTGACATAGGAGCGATTTAAAGACAAATTTACAAACCATTAAGAACATGACAAATATGAACCTATTTTTTTTCATCAGTGAGAAGAAGGTCGAGTCTGATGACCAACCTGGCTTTAGCTGGATTTGAAACCAAAGAGGCTCGTGCAAATAGGTAAAGATGTCATCGAAGTAAACTCGTCTTAATATTGAAGCGGTACATTTTGAGTTGTCCGTAGCCATTTATGCATTCGAATTTGTGGTCTTAGTGCAAAGCACATTATGTGTGTAGAAAAAGAAATCAAGAAGTGGTCACCTAGGTTGATTTGGATCCACAGAAGTTAAAAAAATCTGATACGTGTTTACCGGTAAGGAAAAGCTCAAAGCCAATAAGCAGACTACCTTTAGCTGTGTTTATCGCCTCTCATGAACAGATTAACCCGAAGCGTTTTGTTCTGATTCGGCTGGACCCGGGGAGATGTCGATGAAATACACGGCTACATGAGAATTTCCAGAGGATTTAGCAGATCCCATGGCCATAGCTTGATCTTTAACTGAAGAATTCATAGATTAAAACCGAGAAAAAAAATTATATAGGAAGAAAAGAAAAGGAAAGTGAAAGGATACATCTAGTAAAAAGGTGTACAGATCAGAATCAATGATTCAAATTGGGTAACTACTGCAAAGTAATGGAGATGTGGAGAAGATGGAACGGTTGCTATGGAGAGGAATCGTCGAAGACTATCAACGAAGAAGTAAAACGTGGGTTTTGTTGGAAAGCTTAACATGGGTCTTATATGGACAACAAATAAATTTAATAAATTTGAGAAGCTTACAATATTTGGCCCATGTAGATGTGAAGTGGCAAAATAAAGGCAAATGATTGGTTGATTTTCCATGGTGACGTGGTTTAGTAAAAAGGTGTACAGATCAGAATCAATGCTTCAGATTGGGTAACTACTGCAAAGTAATGGAGATTTGGAGAAGATGGAACGGTTGCTATGGAGAGGAATCATCGAAGACTATCAACGGAGAAATAGAACGTGAGTTTCGTTGGAAAGCTTAACATGGGTCTTATATGTACCACAAATAAATTTGATAAATTTGAGAAGTTTACAATATTTGGACCATGTAGATGTGAAGTGGCAAAATAAAGGAAAATGATTGGTTGATTTTCCATGGTGACGTGGGCAATTTCTCCTTTCAAGTTATTGTACTTTTAGTATAGTAAGATTTACTCTTTTAAATTATTATTATTATTTTCGTATTAGAGAGAGGTTTTGAGTTGAAACTAAGATTTTTCTTCTTCTTTTTTCTTAATTGCGTTGTTCCATATTAACGTGCTCGTTTCTATCTCAATTTAGTATGTTTTAATATTTACATTAACTAATTGTTTTATTTATTTATAAGAGTTTGTTTTTATGCATTATGTGGATCAAACGATACTTCTTAGAGATAGTGACCAAAATCTAAAAAACTTTTTGTCCCCAAAATATCATAAAAAGAAAAATGACTAAATGATATAAATATATATTTATACCCTTAGTTAACTAATCTAAATTTAGGTTTTAGAGCTATGGGGTGGAGTTTTGGTTTTGGAGGTGAGGTTTAAAATTTAAAAAAATTAAAAAAATATTATAATTTTTAAAATAAAAAAGGTTTATTTTGGTCATTTTTCTTAAGATCGATTTTTATGACAAAAATTTCAAAAATGTCTATTTGAGAGATTTGCCCAGCTTCTTATGTTTTTTCGTTGAATGTTTCTTTAGTCTAGTGGAGAAGACTATTTATTAATATGCAAGAGTTGTGTTTTTTAAAACTATGGAACTCATATTGGACATAGCAGACTTGTTGTAGTCTAGTGCGGTATATATATATATATATATATATATATATATATATATTTTTTGGTGTAATGCGATATATTGTTTTTGGGAAAAAAGGTACGTATCCATCTGCAATAAACTGATTCCAGCTTAAAACAAAGTCATAACGATTTTTCTAGTTGGAGTGTCGCCTAATAATCGCGCATGGTTTGGTTCTTGCAAAACAAGTTAAACCAAGCCTCCGCATGTCAAAGTGTCGGGTCGGGGGGTCACCCACTACAAGAATAAATCCATATGCCGACAGCAAAATACCTCGCAACGTTGTCGGAATCCATAACCCGTCGTATTCCCAATGACCTACATTAGTCAGAGCTTGAGCGTCGGTAAACAATGGTCAACGTGATTTTGTCGGAAAATTACCCACGAGTTTCTTTTTCTTGGAATATTCTAGGAACGATCCTCGGAAACAATCAAGATACTACGTTTACATTTCCGATTTAATGTTGTCGGTGAATTATGAGAAATTATCGACAATTTCAGTAATTTAAAAAAAAACTAAAACATTTATTAAAAAATATATATTTTTTAGGACAGCTCTATAAAAAGCTTTTGTTACAAAAATGGCAGAAAAGTGAGGAAATAAAATTTTATTAAAAGCTGTATATATACACTTATATCAATTTAAACTTAAGACTGAGAGTTATGTGGTGGCTTTTGAAGTAAAATTTAAAATTTTAAAAAAAAATCAAATTAAAAACAGAATTATTTTCTTAGTTTTTTTTTGAGAATTAGTTTTGTAACAAAAAAATTAAAATAATTATTTGAAAAAATTGACCTTAAAAAAATCAGAGCAAAAGTTTAGTTTAGGGAAACCACCCGTTTAGTTTTATATGCTGAGTCTAGTCACAAAATAGTATTTTAATATAATATTTATTAATGTCAATATCAACCCTAACCGGAGAGATTATAAATGGTTTACATAAAACAAAGTTAAACAAGAAACCCGATGCAAACTGGATACAACACATAACCCTAGCCATCATGCCGAAGAAGACATCTTCATTATTTGGAAAGTTGGATCTGCCACTGAAGAACTAGCCGTGCCAGGTATCAAACTTGTTTATAATCTAGTTAAGAAGAAGAATTGACAACGACAGAGGATATGAAAGTGGACAAGGCAATCCATCCTTCACCACATCGAGACGATACTGGTAGATGACTACACATCAAGAATCACCGTTCTCCTCCCACAACAAAACAAAAGCTGCAAAAAAAGATCTACTTCATTTCAATAAGTAAACATCTGACCATCATATACTAAGAATATAAAATATAAGAGAACTAAAAAAGCTTAAGATATTCATACATGCGTCAGCTGAAAAGATTAGAGAGGCATGGTTGAAAACATCTTTAAGAAAATTAGATGAATATGGTGAGATCTACAAAACTGATTTTTTTTATGGGACGGATAGCTGATTTAAGAAATGAAACTTTACTTGAACGCCAAAAAAATTATCACGAACCGAGAAACTATTGACGCTGGTGGTCGTTGATGTCTTCTCAAAAACTATTGTAGTCGTCACATGGGTATGCAACAACTCTTCCAGCGATTTTCCGTCAATTTTTCCGATAAATTTTCAGAAACTTTGTTGTCGTTGTTAATTCCAGAGAGAATACCAACGGACATTCCGATAAAAAAAAATTTGGAAGATTCGAACTGTATATTGTGACAAATTCTGACAATCTTCATCGAAAATTTCCGAGAATGTTCGATGAAATTTGTATTTTCTTCGCAATTTCTGGTAAAGTTGAAAAAAAAATTCGGATGATGTAAGTTCTCAAAAACTGTTGTTGGAGTGAACACTCTTTTCTTGTATTGACCTAAAGTTTATCTAAAATAAAAAATAATTGAACGTCTTGCATGTTAACTTCTACAAAGAGAAATACTTTTACGATATGATTTTGTGTGCACAACTCTTAAGATATGTTTTTGGGGCACAACTTATATGGACCTAGATGGAGATATCTAGAAGATTGTTTTGGATACAAGTATTTTGTAATTTGTAAATCCTAACCAAGTGTAGGAACCACATGTAACTTAAACGAAACATAGCACAAACTCGGCGCAAGATTGTTTACATAAATGAATCTCAGGTCTACATCCATATATTCTTTTCAACAAATTACTAAAACAAAAAATGCTGCAAACCCAGGTGCAGTCTTTTGTTCATGGTTTCTTCTTACGCAAGATTAATGGTTTGATGATGAATGTCAGAAGAATCATAATATAGGTAAGAGCCACTGTAGTGAAGAACCATAACGAACCAGCACCAGATCCCCCAACCATTCCGCTTTTTCTCTTACAATTTTGAGTAGTCTGAACCCACCAGTCCAACAACTCATGCAGCTTCTGTGTAGAACACACTGGCTCCTCCCTTAGCCATATCTCCACCTGCAAGGTCCAACATAAAGCAGATAAATATCTGAGTTCTTAAGAGATATATATAGACGTAGAAGAGTCATTACTTCGTTCTCGCTATCCAGACCGAGCTTTTTCACTAGATACTTCTTGACATATGAGACAGTTAAGTTTCCGTCTCTGTCAAGATGTACAAATAAAACATCACTATCACACATTCTCAGTGAAGTCGCTTAAAGATCCAGTGATCACTTACGTTCGTATGTATTGACTGGATATTTGTGGCAGTAGAGGCATATTAATATTCCTGAAAACGAACAATCAAGAGCTTCAGGATCTAAGCTTAAAATACAAGTGAAAAGAAGATAGTAGAATGTCTTTTACTGATTCCGGGCAGCGATTAGTGAAAACCAAACTTTGTTGTTACTTGCTTCAGTTTTCTTCTCTGCTTCCACAGAAATGGCAGCTTGTGATGATGTACCACCTGAACTCATATCCACATGATACATTCCGGGTTTCAAAACCGGAGGAGAAGAAGCTTCTCCTTTCCCTTTCTGACCAGAGACCCGGCTAACCGCGTCATCTCCCTCTTGAGCAATTTCCTCGAGGGCGACCTTCGTCTCCTTTTTCAGAGAGACAATGCGCCTCTTCTTGGCCTGAACCTTCTCCTCAGCCTTCCCAGCTGAGCAAATGTCGATTTTAACTCGGAGTCGTACTTCTCCACCAAGAAGTTCATGCTGCCGTCAGCATGCAAAACGAAAGATCTCCTTGGGATGAGTGTCCACGACAAACCTCGCGAAACAGCTTAAAGGACAGTAAAAGCTTACCATAAACTTATTGCGAGCCGAGTCGACATAAGCATCCCTAAACACTAGGGAGTCGACGTCTGGTAGGCAATCCGGCCCACCTCTAATCTGCCGAACCAGGTTGGTGCACTCCAAGCCGTTATGGATTAGTGGAACTTCAGCTTCATACGAATAAGCAACCCAGTCGGGAAACGAGATCCTGGGCCTCCGAGTAATGCTGCCCCCATGCCATCGGGTATTACCGGGTCCATCTTTGGTGATGGCTCGTCAGCAGAAAGGAAGACTCGTATCCACGCCAATCAGCCATTTGCGACGGTCCACCCGAGACGTCTTCTTCTTCCTTCCCTTGAGACGTTCGGCTTCTTTCTCGGGGGAAGCGCCTTCTTGATAACATGGTATGACCTCTGTCACTTCATCCCCCGTCGGGGCTGGAGGTTTTCCTCTTGTGTCTGCGCCCGTGATCTCCCCCCGAGTCTGGGCATCAGCTGTGTCAGTCTCCGCTTCTTTCTTGGCGGACCTCTTCTTCTTATTTCTCCTTTTTGACTCTCCTACCTGAGTGCGCTCGGAGGCATCAAGCTCGCCCCCCCCCCCCCCCGATCTACCGCCAACAGGAAAATCATCGCGGGATCTCTTCTCACTCCTCTTGGTCGAATCAGAAACCACAGTTTCGGGCTGGTTATCCAAGCGAGGAGGCTCAGTACATGCTTCCCTCCGAAGCATATGCGGCACACGGTCCGACGGATCAGTTCCATCCAACCTTATTCCGTCCAGTAAGCTCATGAACCCAACAGCCACAGAAGAAGCGCCCAGCCGGTTCTCAACGACGGCAGAAAGATCCGGCAACATCTTCATCTCTCGTGCTATCTTTACTTGTTGTTGCTCTCCCTTCTAGAAAAGTACTAATCGTTTCTTACCAGGACCGAATTTGACAGATAGATTGGAAGCCTAGTCACCTGTACGAGACATTAGCTGACTAAGTCGGGATATACCGGCAAAAGAAGTAAACCAAAAAAAATACTTTCAAAACCAAGTACCTTTCGAGATACGATCTAAAGCCCGACCGATCCTCTCCTCGCTAATGTCCGGCAACGTTGATGACTCAGCACTGCTATAGCTCTTGCGTCGTCAAAAAACATGAACCCCCCGGATAGTCGATCGTGTTCGGATGGTTGACTGCTCAGAAAAAGGAAAAGGGGCGGGGGGTGTAAGAACAACCGATAAAGATTCATCTAATCGCGGTTGTATTAAATCTACCGATGCGCCAGTTCCATAGAAGTGGATAGTTATCACTCGCTGGCTCTTCGAACGGATACTCGTCGGACTTGACGTAGAAGTAATATCTCTGCCAGTTCGATGTTTTATTCGGGTGACCGGTGATCACGTTATAGTTCGGGCGAATCTTCACAGAGTACATCCCGTCTGGCATGGGCTTCACGAAGCATAGCTCCTTGAACGTCCGAACACTCATCGACACCTTAATTTCCGCTGCCATTACCATCAGGGCAACTTCTATACGGAAAGACCCGTTCAAAAATTGATAGATGGCTACGTCCCGACGAAACGTGTACGACGGTGATCAGGCGAGCGTATGGGAAACCACAGTTTGGTGTCCTTCTGAAAATATGACTCATACACGCACTGGTATCCTACCGGCAGCGACCAAGGTCTCTGAGTATGTGTGGGATGAGAAACATCACGCCTTCGGCGTTGCAGTCCCTCAACAGCTTCTTTACGCTGCCCGGTGTCGATCGAGTCTCTTGCACATTCTTCCAGAACTGTCCTTTCACTTCTTCGGAACGGAGCAGTTCGGGGGCTATCGCTGGGAGTTTGACAAAAATTCCACCCGGACAGTAGCGCGTTGGAAAAAGTCGGGACAAGCCATTGAACCGTCTGAATCGCGGGAAGCATCGCGTCACATCCATCGCTTCGTCGCCATCGCCTTCACCCCTGAGAGTCTTTCTGCCTCAGCGACTAGGATCCTCTGGGACAAGCTCATGTTCGTCGTATCCATCATCGCATCACGATGGATAAGGCTGAAATCATAGAGAACCTCCCTCCCGACTTCAACTCCGTCGGCGGAATCCGGGGCGGAAGCGACCACCTTACCTTTCTCCTTCCGTGACAGCTTCCTCTTCGACGACATAATTATCGGCTAAACGCTATATAACTTACAACAGGGTATAGAGAGAAACATAGAGAGATAAAGAGAGAAAGTATCTTAGTACACAGAGAAGAATGAGAAGAGTGACCGAGCAAGGTCTATTTATAAATGGGGCCGTAAAAAGCCCTCCAACCTCGCGTCCCTTCGACTTCACGACGCAAATTGACTTGAAGATCTGGAAAACTGCCCATCTTTCCTGCGTCTGTTCGGCTTCCAAATAAGGGGAAAGAGAAGAAAATACAAGAGAACGCAAAAAGTAGGTCGACTTAAAATCTCATCCAAACGAACGGACTATCCGTCAAACGTCTCGATCGCTAGAGTGACATAAAATGAATGGATACGACTCGACCCCGGACCTAAAGCTCCCGAGAATCCGCCCCAGCATCAAAAGAGCGTCGAACCAAAAGCTCCTAATCTAGTTCGACAAAGAGACGAGTTGATTCGAAGAATGCGACAAAGCAACGAGGGGATTCGAAAGCAGCGGCAAACGCGACAAAGAAACCAAGACGTGCCACACCGATAATTCCCAAACCAGACACATAAATTCATTGGGGGCAAGCGACCCCAACCACCAGTGAACTGGGGGACTTATTGTAGGAGGAGGATTACTTCCCCCACGGGCCCACGAAATAGTTGGCCTGGCCAATCATGATTCACTCACTAGGTTCGGCTCGGGGCTGAAAGCGTTCGGCTCGGATGCTGACTACTTTTAGCCGGCTAAACGACCAATGACCGACTCGTTGAAGCAACCGAGGATAATTCGCTTGGAGCAGCATTTCATCGGCCTGCCATCCAGTCCGATGAGTGATGGCCCATTAATGCAAGTTGACCTAGGGTACTCGTTGGAGGGTATAAAGTAGAAGGCGAGGAAGAGCATAGAAGGTGTGGAAAAAACGGCTAGAACTAGGGTTTTGGACTTCTCTGGTAGTTTTGGACAACTTGCATTCCCTCTGTATATTTTCTCTTTCTGTTAGCACATAGGCAATAAAGCAAACCTCTTTGTGACCAACCACCGACGAGTTTTTATCCCCTCCGTGAAACTCGGTTCAAACAAAGATGAATGTCAGCAGAATCATTCATATAGGTAAGAACCAGTGTAGTGAAGAACCATAACGAACCCAGCACCAGATCCCCCAACCATCCCGCTTTTTCTCTTACAATCTTGAGTAGTCTGAACCCACCAGTCCAACAACTCATGCAGCTTCTGTGTAGAACACACTGGCTCCTCCCTTAGCCATATCTCCACCTGCAAGATCCAACATAAAGAAGATAAATATCTGAGTTCTTAAGAGACATATATAGACGTAGAAGAGTCATTACTTCGTTCTCGCTTTTCAGACCGAGCTTTTTTACTAGATTCTTCTTGACATATGAGACAGTTAAGTTTCCATCTCTGTGAAGATGCACAAATAAACATCACTATCACACATTCTCAGTGAAGTTGTTAAAGATCCAGTGATCACTTACATTCGTATGTATTGACTTGAGATTGTGGCAGTGAAGGCATCTTAATATTCATGAAAACGAACAATCCAGAGCTTCAGAATCTAAGCATAAAAGACAGTGAAAGAAAAGAGTAGAGTGTCTTTTACTGATTCCGGGCAGCGATCAGTGAAACCAAACTTTGTTGTACTTGCTTCCACAGAAATGGCAGCTTATGATGATGTACCACCTGAACTCATATCCACATGCATTCCGTGTTTCAAAACCGGAGGAGGAGAAGAAGCTTTTCCTTTCCTTTCTGACCAGAGACCTTCCTCTGGGTACAGAAACTTTCTAGCTTTTCTTTACCTTGTTCTTCGGTTTCTCACCACAGATTCTCTCTGTAAGGACAGTGTTTTGTTTCTCTTTGCCATTTGGAGTTATAACAATCTCAGGAATCAGTGCAGTATGGTTGCTCTTAATCAGTAGTACTCAAGGACTTACCAAGATCATCTGATGATACTGGAATCTCTTCCTTATCTTTTTGTATGCGTCCTTTAGATGTTGAGGTTCCAGCCTGTGATGCATCAGTTTTCAGTAACAAAAATATTTTTAAACACTGAATATAATGTTTATAGTAATAAGATTTTACTAACCAAAACATTGTTTTGCTTGCCAAGCTTCTTGGCTCCAATGGCTCAGGTGCGGTTGGTACTCCAGAAGAAGTGGCGATGAGTGAAGTTAGAGATTTCTTCTTCTTTCTGAAGTATTTCAAAGAGGTTGAAGCAGTTTTAGTTCCTGCTTTTACGGATTTTGGCTTTAGTTTGAAGAATTTGTGCTTCAAGTCACTCCAACGAAGCTTGCACTTTCATAGCTCAGTTACATATTTGATGTTCCAGTTTTTGATAAAGTGCATAAACATATTTATTACAAATGTTAAGAAAAAGAAAAGACGGATTATAAAACCCAAAACTTGATGATATATTGTATCTGATTTTGAGAATATACTTGAGTTTATGAAGAGGAGTAACACTAAGATCAACATTGTATACTGTGCAAGCTTTCCGATTCTTTATTGTGAACTTGTCCTCTATGCATCTCCTGCAAACTATTGCCAAAATATTCCCGGAATCAGAGAGGCACAACATAACAAGCAAAAGAACATATTGAATGTGCTCCATTTAGAATATTTGAACTAGCATTTGACCCGCGCGCCCGCGCGGATGTTATTTTTATGAATGTCAATATTTTAAGCAATTTGTTTGATATAACTGTATATATGAATGAAACTTAATATTTGATATCCGTTATCCGATCTGGGATCCCATCCACTTCAAAAAACGGATATTCGGGGATCCTGATAGTGATTTTACGGATTCGACTGATCGAACTACGAATTCAGATAGTAAAAGCCAAAACCTAGCAAGAGTTGAAGGTTCTATTGTGGCGGGAAGTTTGACGGAAGAAACATCACATTTCACTTCGTACTACTTTGCACCGAAAGTACGTACAAGGAAACGAGCTCCAAGAAGATATGATGATGGTGGTGTCGTGCCGACATATATGGAAGACGATGTTCCAGACATCTTTTGTCAAATTGGGCGATTGGGTGGGAAATTGAAAGAGGTTTGGTGGTCGAGTGATGAAGACGTCCATAGTGCACACCTTTATATTCTTCTTAATTGCGAGCATCAATTGATTACTTATTTTGAAAGGTAAATATATAAACATACACACTTATATATATATATATATATATATATTCAATATTAAATATAATACATAACATATATGATTTTACAGTCAATTTGAGACTCAAGTCGAGGAAGCAATACTTGGTATATCGACAACTGAGTTAGACAAAAGGAAAGATCAACACTTTATCAAGTGGTTTGAGGAAACAGGTATTTATTTATTACTTAAATTGTATGCATACATTAGCAAAGTAAGTTTAATGTCTAATTATTTAACTTTTTTGTTGCAGGTTGATTATGACGATCCTGAGTATCCCGCATGGTTTCGCGAATTACTTCAAGGTCCAGTTGCAAAGGTCACTACATCGTCGATGTATTTCACCCGAGGCTATACTTTTCATACCTATGACTATGGTAGACACCGGGCGACAAGTAAATATGAAATATGTGTGAAAGGCGAAACAGATTTCTACGGGATCTTGCAGGAGATTTATGAAGTTCAATTCCCGGGTATGGGTTTGAAATGCGTTATCTTCAAGTGTGAGTGGTACGACCCCGTCGTAAACAGAGGTGTTCGGATTAACAAGAACGGTGTAGTTGATGTCAACGGTGGACGAAGGTACACCAAATTCTTTTTTTTAATATCCAGGTTTTCAGTATTAATTAAATTTTACATAATGATCTTTATTTTCGTAGGTACAACAAGTTCGAGCCTTTCATATTAGCTTCCCAAACAGATCAAGTTTGCTTCATTCCATACCCTCGGATTACTACCTCGGGAATAAACTGGTTAGCTGTTATCAAAGTTACACCTCGAGGACGAATAATCGCTGGAGATGAACCACCATTACAAGAAGAAAACACCAATGAGATCGAGGTAGCTGAGCAGAAATTGATGAGTTCTTACTCATTGATCCCCATAATCGTGAATACGAAGATGTTCCTGATCACTCAACGGACGAAGGTGTAGACGACGAGTTTTTAGAAAATGATGATGTTTCAACAGATGACGACAATGTATCCGAATGAATTATGTATGTTTATAAGTTTGTTTAATCACAAAAATGAATTTGATTATATATGTTTTAAGTTTGTTTAATCACAAAATCAATTTGCATTTGGGGTTTGGGGTTTATGTGTAGAAGAGGTTAGGAGTTTGGTGGTAGAAGAGGTTATAAGTTAAGGAAGTTGTGGTTTGGGGTTTGGGGTTTCGAGTTTAGGGATTTATAAACCCTTTCCTTGTAAAACCCTAGGAATAGAAAACACGGGCATAGCTGTTTCCTCGTAAGGTCCTAGTAAGGTTTACTAGGGCTTTACGAGGAAACAAACGCGGGCATAGCTACTTCCTCGTAAGTCGTTTCCTCGTAAAGGCCTAGTAACTACCTTACGAGGACCTTACGAGGAAATAGAAACACGGGCATAGCTATTTCCTCGTAAGGTCCTAGTAACATTACTAGGGCTTTACGAGGAAACCAAATTCCTTATATATACTCGAGCAATCCAGTTTCTCATTTGCTAGTAACCTTCTCTCTAAATCCTCTAAAGGTACTCTCTAATTCGTAGTTAGGTGATTAGATTAGGGAATTTAGATTAGGTGGTTAGTTTAGGGAATTTAGATTAGGTGGTTAGTTTAGGGAATTTAGATTATGTTGGTTTACTTTATTTAGTGTTTTTTTTTAAATTATACGGGGAATTAATGTTTCGATTTTTTTTTTAAAATATAGATGCCTAGACAGAGCAAGCTTGCTAAGGCTGCCGGTAGGAGGACGTCGTCTCTCGAGGGGAGTCACTACGGAGACATGTTTGGGCGTCAGGATGCTCCGGGTTCATCTTCGTCAGCTCCCGGTTCATCTTCGATTCCCGAGACTCAGGGAGCTTCTACGGCGTCCTGGGAACCACATCCTCCTCCTCCTCCTCCTCCACCGGTCGGGGTTCATCCCGATTTGGATGTGCCGCCGAACGCACCCTTTGCGGTGTACACGGTGGAGGATATTTTGGCCCTTCCAGGCAGAGAAGGGCTGGCAGAGTTAGATCCTATCCGACGGGACGGCCGAAACGTATTATGGTATGTTTTAATTTTTAAAAAGTTTTTTTTAATTTATTTCTTAATTAACAAAATATTTAGAAATTAATCTAATTAATGATTTATTTTGTGTCTTTCCAGGTTTGGTGTTGACAATTGTGTCGGATCTAGCGTCTCGGACTGTATTAAGGGATACTTTCCCGATCCAGCTCCAAACTGGAAGATGACGGCGAGCCACACAAAAAAGACGTGGTTCAAATCGTTCGCTGTAAGTTTAATTAGTTAATTTATTTTTAATTATTTAAAATTATTAATATTATTGAACTAATCCGTCTTTTATTTTTTCTGGTTACAGCAAAAGTATCGTTGGTCTATTGGGATTCACCAGCGGGTGAAGAAGGAGTTTGAGGCCAAGGCAAGAGCACGATTGCTCGACATGGTCTACAACTGGAAGGGCGACTATCAGGTATAGATTTATAAATTATAATATATATATATAGTTTTAAAAATATTATATACTGACTTTAATTAATTCTATTTTTTTTAAAATCAGGTGGATGGTTACGAGGCCGGGAAACCCGATTGCCTCACAACCACGGTGTGGGATGGCCTCATCAGCTATTGGGAGTTGCCGGACTCGGTCAGAACCTCCAACACAAACTCCGGGAACCGCATGACCAAAGACGAGCATGGCAACACGAAGGTGCTTCACACCACGGGTCGAAAACCTCACGCGGGAATTCGTCTAGACATGGTAAGATGATTTTTAATAACTATTTAATTTTTATTTTATTTGAATATTCCAAATTAATATTTAATTTTATAAATTAATTTTAGGCTAAGGAGACAGGAGTTCTTCCATCTCTGAAAGACCTTTACGAGAGGACCCACCGGAACAAGGCTGGGCAGTTTGTAGATCCTGCTTCCGAGCGGATCTACAACGAGGTTGTTGCCCGAGTTGACGAACGCCAGACCCAGCTGACTCAGCAGACTGGGACTCCAGTCATATTATCCACTGTTGAAGTGGATAAGATTTACGAGGAGGTAAATAATTTGGTTTTACTATTAATTTTTAATATTTTTTAAAAAAATTTCATAATGTTATTAATATTTTTATTTACAGGTCGCCCCTAGGAAAAAGGGGCGTATCATCGGGATTGGCTCGGTTAACGATGTCCTGCAGCGACATCGTCTTATCATCAGGAGCAGCACGATGTCAATGCTCAGCTACGCTCGGAGTTGTCTTTGCTCACCGAGCATGTCACTTCTCTCACCGATGTCCTCGAGATTATGGCGGTTGGAAACCCGCATTTGGAGGAGATGTTGCGTCAGAGACGGGAACGCGGAGGGATTCCAACCCAACAGCATCCACCATCACAGTCACAGCCGGCCACCAACTATGGAGAGGATTTCCCGAGCCAGGACGACTTCGTTCAGCAATTTCACGACCACCATCCGTAGTTTTTTTTTATTTTTAATTGTATATTATGAATTTTAAAACTTTCTGTATATTATTTAGTTATTTATAAAATATTTTGTTTTTAGTTTTTATTTATAATTTGATTTTTTTAATTTTAAAAAATAAAATAATTATATTTATAATTAATTTTTTTAATAGGGAAAAAAACATTTCGAAGCAAAATCCTCGTAAAGGTTCTAAGTAAAATCCTCGTAACAGGTTCTAGTAAGTTCCTCGTAAGTGTTTACTACGACCTTACGAGGAAACTATTACTACGATCTTACGAGGAAAACCTACGAGGAACTTACGAGGAAAACATACCTACGTCTTTACGAGGAAATGTTTCCACGTAAATTAGCTACGACCTTACGAGGAAACAGGCTTTACGATGAACATGTTTCGAGGAAACGAGTTTCCTCGTAATTTCCTAGTAAAGGGCCATTTACTAGGAAATTACGAGGAATACCCGTCCTAGTAATGGACGAGTTTTCTTGTAGTGTTTCATACTGATGACATCCATCCATAATGCATGGGTCCATGAAGTAATGCCTCATACGGGAGGTGGACAACTAGGTGTTCCATGACGTCGAAAAAAGTTGGCCGGGAATATTTTCTCCAAGTTGCAGATTAAGACGGGGATGTTTCATGAAGTTGTTGGACAACTTCCACTTTAAGAGTGCGGGCGTGCTCAAATCCCTAAAAAATTGCTTCAATTCTTATATATATATACGAAAACAAAATATCCACATTAGTATATATATATATATAATATATATATACATACTCATATATATAATTAATCATGTCATCGTATTATATTAATTAATTACCTGAAAGTGCTCTATGTACTTTTGCCGTAGTAGCTCCGCAGAAGCGCAAGGGAAGTAGTCGCTGCATAAAGACATGACAATCACATGGCTCTTCATCGCCGAAGAACTTTTGCCCTTTCTCAACACATCTTGAGAGATTTGAAACATACCCATCAGGGAACTTCACTTCTGAAGGCCACCCAGTTGAACAACGCAGACTTTTTCTGATGACAGTCTGAATATTGGAACTGGAACTTCCCCATTGCTTTTTATATGTAGCTCACTCCTTGAGCAGATATGCGGTAAGTCCACCTTGATTTTATGTTGTCTTTCGTCTTCCCCTGGGACATCAATATAGTGTTCATGATGTTCTCAAAAAGTTCTTATCTATATGCATCACATCGAGTTGTGGCGCAAAAGAAGATCTTCCAATATGGCAATTCCAAATATACTCTTTTTGTGCCAATTGTGCTGAACACCATAAGTATCAGGCATATTACTGGGAACATGCCAATTCCCACCACGAGGACTGTTCTAGAGCACAGTAGTAATCGATTTGCGCTTCGATTTGTTCTCAGTTAAATATGGAGGAGGAGTGTCCTGACAACCGGCTTTTGTGCATGAACAATTTCTTGTTTCTTCGGTATGGGTGGTGAATGGGAAGAAATCGACGGTGACAATCGAACAACTAGTCTTCTACCCATGCTTCAACTGAAACGCATCTGTCATTCCATTACAATATGGACAAGCTAATCTCCCATTGTGTAGTCGCACCCAGACAACATATCATCATATGCAGGAAAGTCACTTATGGTCCACCAAAATCATCGCTCGCATCAGGTAAAGTTTGTTTTCGTTGAAACAATCATATGTCCTCACCCCTAGTTGACCAACAAATCTTTCACTCTCTATAGTCAGTGCGTTGTAGAAAAACGGTCGAGAGATCTTTTTGGATGTTTTGGACCAGGTATTAATATGCTCATGAATAGAAAACTCTCAGTCGCATGCACATCTCCGGTGGCAAGTTATACGGTGTAAGAAAGACCGGCCACAATGAATATTGTCTCCCAGACATTCCAAATGGACTAATCCATCAGTGCATAATCCAAGATACACATTCCGGCTATTGCTAGCGAAATGTGGATGTACATTGTTAAATGTTTCCAGGCTCTTGCATCTGATGGATGAGTCAGCTCTCCATCCGTCTGAGTATGCTCGTCGTGCCATCTCATCCCTCCAGCAGTCTCCTCAGATTGGTACAATCTTTTCAATCTGTCTGTGATTGGTAGGTACCACATCCTTTGGTACGGTACCCTATTACGCCCTCGTACGTTGCGGTTTGAATCGTGGCTTCTTACAAAATCGACATTCTTCTAACTTCTCATCATATCCGCTAGTAAGATAAATGCAGTTGTCGATGCAAACGTCTATCATCTCCGAGGGCAACCCAAGACTAATATACCAATTTCTGATATGATAATAAGATTCAGCAGACACATTGTTGTCTTATGGCAATTACTCTTAAAACAAGTCTGCCCATGCATCCATACAATTTTCAGGTAGATTGTGATCGGTTTTAATACTCATCATTTCTAGGCAGTCCAACGACAATTTAGAACACTACGTTCTCTACAACCACTGTAAATTGGCTCATTCGCAGCATCTAACATTTCATAAAACTTTTTTGGCATCTAAGTTAGGTGATCTTCAACTTCAATCATTCATCATGAGTTATACAAAGGCATCACCTACCATATCATAGAACCCTATCACAATCTACCATTTGTTCCTCTTGGTGATGATAGCTATTACTACTGCTACCTTCATTACGCAAATGCTCAATCCGGTTCAATCTGGAAAATTGCTATTACTACTGCTACCTCATTCCTACAACTAGCATCTTCTCCATGTTGATACCCAAATATAATAGTATGAGCATGAAAACCTCTCATTTATTAAATGCTTCCAAACATTTTCACGAGGGCCTAATTTTGGTATTGGCATACTATTTCCGGACAAGGACATAACATCTTACGCACTTTCCTGCGTGGAGTGGTGTAGAATCTGCTTGATGCATAAATGTCTCCAACCCTTCGAGAATTCTTTGTTCGTCACCACTCCACGTTATTTATGCTCTGTGTGAATACATCCACTTCCGCAACTCGAAAATATTTCCCGGACCGGACATGTGTTTGATCAAGCTTATAGCTTGAATTTTTTTTGGTGTGTTTCAAATGAATCACATATGGTGGTATTTATATGAAATTTTTCGAATCATGAGAATTACTAGGAAATTTGCTAGGAAAAGTTAGGTACAAAACACGTTTGATTTAAATTCGATATTTTCTATCCAGTTCCTCTTGAATTTCGTAGTAACAAATTCATTCCTCCTAATTTCATAGTAAAATTATTACTAGGACTTTACGAGGAAAAGAGATACTATGAGTTTACGAGGAAAGAAGGACATTTTCCTCGTAAGAGCCACGTAAGTTTACGAGGACAACATTTTTCTCGTAAGTTTACGAGAAACTTTACGAGGAAAAATAGTTTCCTCGTAAACTCGAGAGTTAACGTCGCTAGTAATTTTATGAGGAACTATTTTCCTAGTAAACTTTCTTAGTAAATGACTTAGTTTTCTTTGTTGTAGGTATGTTTGTGAGATTTTAGACAATTAGAATTCGAAATGCTATTGGGCTGGTTAAGAGGAAAATGTATTTAATTTCTAAATTGTGATAATCCAATATACTACAAACTGAGATGTGAAACATTTACATCACAATATGTTGATTATTAAGAATTAATGATGTTGTTTCTTGTGATAGAAACATAAAAATACATTGTATTATTTCTGGATATATTGCATTATCTCATATTCATTATCTAAAGAATTAGAGAGAATGTTCAAAACTTCTATCGACATGTAAACACTAGAACCTTTAGTTCAGAATCATAATTTATAGTAAGTAGCAATATATACAATTGATACTAATTTTGAATGCATAATTTAGTATAGAGTAAATATATCGTTTCAGTAGGAATTTTAAAACTATGCTAACAATGTAGGGAATGTATTGTGAATATACTCGATAAGTTAATGATAACTAGAGTATTTATTTGCGCGCATCCGCACCGTTTTTTTATCTTGTAACTGATTTTTGAAAGAGTTAATGTTTTTTCCAACACACCTAAATTATTGATTTAATTGCTTAGCACTCTTTATAAGAAAATAACTATATTAACACAATTCAATTTTGTTTATAATTTTGAGAAATGAATTTATAAATTGACGTATATTTGACATAATTTCATAATTCAGAATATTAGTATGAATTATTATTACTCCATAAAATAGTTATATAAAAATAATATAAAACGAAACACTTTTTACAAATGATACAACATATTTTCAGTTTACGTTCTATGGTAACAAACTGCATGATTATAAATGGATCGTGGATGCAGTTCAGAATTTTATGTGAGTTGAACATGTGGGATAACAAATAAATATTATATTGCTAGTGTTTCTAGAGTTCTTTACTATAAATGCACCATACTATTTTGAGGAGAAATTTACCTATACAACATAGATTTATTTGAATTACTTTTGGAGGATCTTTTTGTCGTATATGGATGACCAATTATATTCCGGTTTGGTATAGCTAAAATATAGTTTAGTATTCAAAATCCCTGTATTAATTATTGTAAATCAAAACATCTATTTATATTTTAGCTAGACACAATTTAGTAAAGATTTGAGTAAAACTCGTTTATTTTAAAAATTACAAATGAAAGAGGTTTTGTACTTTGTTTTAATAGATAAAATATCTAAAGAATTTACTTATGTGTAAATCGATAGTAAGTATTTGTCAAAAAGATAAAAAAAACATACATGATTATGGCTATAGTTGAAATTTTAGTCTATCTTATTAAAAATAAATATGATTAGATATAACATTTATTCATGTGTTTTATTATATTTTATGTTCTTAGAAGTTCTAGTAATATATTATTAAAATTATAATTTAGAATTAAAATTTATGTCAAGTGTTATTTGCATGTTATGTCATTAAAAACAGTCCACCATCTGCAAGATAATACTTTTAGATACAACCAATTTATGCTATTATTTATGAATATAAATGTTTCTTATGAGATATAATTTGAGCACAAAACATTACAAGGTAAAGATAGTATTGTTTGAGCTCTGAGAATCATCCAAAAGAGAGAAACCTATATAATTTAATTAAATATATGTAAATGATATAAAATTATTTCAAATAGAAGTGAATCCAACAAAGGTAACATAGCATTTTTATCGATTAGATACCCAAACGTATTTGAAAACTGAAACCAAGAATAAAAGGCCAACGGGTTTTCTAGAAGAGATTCTTGAAGTTTCTGATTTGAGAAAGCGAATCGATCTTCATTCTCTTTCTCTTTTTATATTTTCATTTTTATAAATTAGATTTTATCATATACAAATACAGATACCGGTCTACATTACACCAAAGAATGCTAAGACATATAATTTTTTCATCGCATGCTAGTTTGTAAGTGAGTTTTTATGCACATTGTCGCACATCCCAAAAGGGTATACCACAAAAATGTTTATATATCTTGTTTAGAAGTTTGTATTTTTTTTCTCGACACATGGCTCTGTAGGTATGTGAGATTCAACCTAACACATGTCTTGATTATTCTGCATGGTTACTTCATATCTAAGTTTTGTTGAATAAGCTCATGTCTTCGTGTGATTCCAAGGCATATCTATTCAAAGATAACAAGCCAGCTATGCCTTACCAATAGTTAACCGTAAAATATTATTAATGCTCAATAGTTAACGTATTTCCTATACAATATATATATATAGTATATATATATAATATATATATATTATGTTCTAAAAAATTGTTTAGACGCGCTTAGGCACGTGGCTAGTCAGCAAATCGAGTATATACGAAACACTTTTTTCAAACCGAATTTTTTTTAAAAAATCAAATCGGTCTAGGCGTTTGAAAAATCAAATAGACACATGCTAACGCAATAATCTTCTATAAAATGCATAACACACCAACTTAGAGATTTTAGAACATTGTATATATATATGGACAATTCTAAATAACTTTTTTTCTTCTCAAATAGTACTCATAGTCAAAGTGACCGAATAGGTATAATGACAATTTTATCCTCATTTATAATTTAAATTAATTATTTTATTAAATATGTAAAATTCGAAAATAATAAGTTTAAAAATATATGTTTTATGATCTTTGAAAAAAAATATTCAAGTTTCTGAAATTCTTTTTAAAAATAGGATCACCATCCTAAACTTGTATGATATCTTCAATAATTTGTAATTTTTTTCTGAATTCAAGAATGCTTTCATAAATGTCTAAGTAGACTTTTTAAATATAATTTGTATGTATATTTTTTAATTATTCCCATATATATATATATATTTGTGTGTGTGTGTGTGTGTGTGTGTGTGTGTGTGTGTGTCATCTTCCATAATTGATTTATATGCAATTTTAGGAAATTATTACTTCAATATATAACATCTCTCAAAAAATTATGAATATGCTTTTAAAAATGTATAATGTTTTTATAAAATTTTATGCATCATAATTAATAAAGGTCTTGAAAAAAATTAAAGAAGAAATGTTAAACATTCATGAGTAAGTGTATTTGTAAATTCAAATATCTATTAAATATACATATTAATTTAAATCCAGTAAGGTATCGTAAAGATACATTCATGAAGTTTTTTTCTAAATATATTTAATTTTTTTTAAAAAAAATAAAGTTTGCTATTGGATATTTCTTTATTTCTTCTAGTCCTTGCCTTATTGCTATGGGATATTTCTTTATTAAGCATGGTCAAGAGTGAAGTCCGATGTGGCTTTAATTACAAAGTTATACTTTCAAAATTATAGTATTATTTTGTATTAAAGAGGTGTTTAGAGGAACTAATATCTTTTTCTTTTGAGAAAGGTCTTGAAACTAATAATTTTCTTTCTTCATCTTACTTATCGTGTTGTTCCATATTATCGTGTTCTTTCTGTCCCTCCTCTAAAAGAGTTTAGTATGTTTTGATGTTTACTTTAAAAATAATAATTTGATATTTACATTTATTTATTTAAAGGAGTTTGTTTTCATGCCTTATGAGTATCAGACGATATTTTTAGGGCGAATCTCTCAAATAGCCATTTTTGAAGTTTTTGTCACAAAATAACCTTAAAAGAAAAAATGACCAAAATAGACTTTTTATTTTGAAAATTTATAATTTTAATTTTAAACCTCAAACTCCCAAAACTCCGCACCTATAACTCTAAAACTAAGTTTAGATCAGTTAACCAAGAGTATACATATATATTTATATCTTTAATAAAATCTATTTGATCATATTCTTCTTAAAGTGCTATTTTTGGAAACAAAAACTTTTTAAGGTTTGTTTTGGTCTTTTCTCTACTTTCTAGTTTTTATGTATTCGTCTCTTTAATCTAATAGAATGACTAGATTTATTTATATGCATGAGTTGTGTTTTACTTAGTGGAACTCATCGGACGTAGTCAAGCTTGTTGTGGTATATACTGTTTTGGGAAAAAGTTATGTATCCTTGTGCCATAAATTCGATGATCTATTCTCACTGATAGAAGCATAAGCCACATTTAGCTTGCTATATAACTCTTTTCATCTGCATTTTCCTGGCAGATATTGCAGGGTCTCCAAGTCTTCCATAAGAAAAAACAAAAGCATTTGTTTAATCAGATGAATGAAAAAGATGTCAATGTAAATGTCAGTAGATCCATTTACAATACCAGCTCTCAGCGGTTCTGGCTTTCGCATGTATTGCTATAATGTGTTTTTATAAGGCTTTGTCGAATGCAAGTAAAACAAATAATAAGCTAAAGACACAAGTTCCTAGTAGGAAAGAATGATAATCAGATCAAACATCGCGTCTTTTGGCCATTCTCGCTTCAAGAGCTAATGCCACATTATTTACTACCCTCAAAGTTTTAGCGTTCACTGAGTATTTTACAGTTTTCGGATATTCTCAGTGCATGTCTATTTTCTATAATCTCCACCGTACACCAACCACCTCCAACTACCAGAAGCAATAATTTTCAAATTTCCTAGAATATATGTGTAACACCAGTCACCTCTGGAGAACAGCGTGTCATCCACATGGTAACGACGGGCCACCAACAACATCTCTTAATATAAAAGCCCATAATCCAACTACACTCACCATATGCGCCAAATAAAAATCTGAATAAAGCCGCAGTAGCATCATTAGGTCGCAATATCATAAACTCGTCTGTCTCACCTAAAAAAGGGAAGAAGGAGGGGTGAGTAAACAGGGGAGACACTCAGTGAGGTAATGAGATGCTAAATCCGAAGTCCATAGCCACCAGTACATTAGCGCTCTGAATAAACATAATTTAACCCTAACACTGTCAATCATGGTAACTAAAGTACCAACACAAACAATGATTTAGAGAGGTGCACACGTCGCTGACACATCTACGGCCACAACAACACTGCTGGGATAGTGCTACTAAACTGCCCGTCTATACACGATTTATCGACGCTCCAGGCTACCGGTCTGACGCTAACAGCTTGTGATTTCTGCGTTATACACAAACACAAGTTACTTGATTGTATAAATGGGCACATCAATGGCGAAATGTCATTGTACACTTTAAGAGGTCGAATCCACAGGAACTAGTGATCTAGTACGACTATTGTGAATACAACAACTGTCGCATAATCTAAGCAAAAGCGAAAGATGATGGTAAGAAACTAAGATTCGTGAGAATTATACAAGGTGATCTGCATATCAATTAAGAAATAAGTGTCAAGAACTCACATTCAACTCAGATATTAAGGATGGATCGCATGAGCACAGATAATCGAATATAAGGCTGACAATCTACACCAACAAACAGCGTATGTTGCTACTGCATATATCAGTATGTGTGATGTCAGTTGCTCCATCAGTGTTTTTTACGACTGATAAAGTAGGTCGTGTAATGGATGAATTCGCTCGTCGCTAAATAACATCTGTCGCTATTGTAGCGCGAATGATTCCTCTACTATCGTACGAATGTCGCAAAGCAGTCGGCTAAGCAGTAGAGAAATTTAAGTCGACTGAATTACGCCTATAGTGACTACCTT
>CAJHQP010004777.1:0-51896 GCA_905132765.1 Moricandia arvensis | reverse complement strand
CTCTCTTCTTTTAATCCTAATAGTTATTTTAGTGATTGTAATTATATTATTTGACTAACTGTTTTTGTATAACAATTAAGTTATTCAATTACATTTATAAAACTAATGATATAAGATTAACAATATGAATAGATTTCACTTTATATAAGCAATGTTAAGTTAAATAGAACTAATTATATAAGATTAACAAAATGATTAGTGAGCTTAGAGTTTGAAATATAGTATTTTGGGTTTAGATTTAAGATTTAAATTTAGACTTTGAGAATAAAATTAAGATTTGAAGTTAAATAATAATAAAAGATTAAAGTTTTAAGATTTTTAATTAGATTTTAGGGTATGTGATTAATTAATTTAGAGTTTCGAATAAAGGTTTGAGTATAAGGTTTCAGGGTTAAAGATTTGGGGGTATTGATTTAAAATTTGAGATTAATTTTTAAAATATGAATTTTGAGTTTATATTTAAGATTTGATGTTCAAAATTTTAGAGTTTAAATTTTTTGTTTAGAATTTAGGGGTTGTGTTTAAATTTTAGGTTTTAGGGTTTAAGGTTTTTGGAGGCATATAAAAATGGAGTGAGAGGGAAAGTGAAACAAGGGTTAGAGGAAAAAATCAATTGTTTTCTACTTTAATTATGCATAGCGTTTTAAAAATGAAATTGCTATGTATAATAAGTTTCTAAAAAGCGTTTGAAGAATAAAAATCGGACAACCCAAACATGGCGTTTGCATTTTCACAAATAATATCTAAAAGTAAGAGGTGTGTCAACATAGCACAATCGAAAAAACGCTATCTTGTTATGCTATTAAAACCCAAATTTCTGGTAGTGCCAACTCTTGTTCACTTCCTTTTGAACTTTCTCTTTTTCATATTTTTTTTCTTTTTACTCTGAAGGGGAAAGAAAGAGGAACAGGAAACACACATACTTTTACCTTCCAGACCTCAAAAAGGATTCCAATCCAGTGTATACCAAACCCAATACAAGCAATTTGATGTAGATTATGTTGGAGGAAAGCTTTGGTTCCTTCAGACAATCATAGTAAGCATGGATATTACTGGAAGGTCGATCCACTTTGGTGTTTCCATTAGTACGCCTTTTAGTCAATAACTCAAAGAATAATGCTAGAGAGTGGTTATCCGGTTAGTTCCAAGAAACGTTTCATCATATCCCCAACTGACTCTACTTTGACTCAATAAAATGAGTAACTAACACTCCAAAAACAGAGAACATTTTCCATTTCATACCTCCCCTAGACTTAAACAACACTGGCCCCCAGTGTTATTCAACCTAGATCGGGAAAAATAAATAAATAAAACTGAAATTAAGCAATTGAGAAAACGAGCTTCGTACCTGCGAAGGAGTTCGAGTGATACAGTTAAGTTACGATCCATACTCTACGTGATAATTGGCGGGGTCGACCGACACCTTGTGAGTGTCGATTCACAATAATACTCGACTCATTTTTTAATGAATAAAATTTACCTAACAGTGGGTTGTCTCCCAATCAACTCTGTTTTACAGTCACTAGCTTGGCTTTGGAAACCAGATTCAGTCTAGATAAGATCGAGAATTTCTCCAAAATAGTTCCTACATCAAATAGCTTCAGCTTCAGCACACTGCCACGAAAGCGTTCATAGACTCTTCTCTTTTGTTTATTATCTCAGAAATGGAGAATGCTCGAACCTTACTAAAAGTTGTGAAAACTTTTGATGGGTACTATGTACTCTATGACACCATCTGAGAATCTATGAGATACACACTTTTTTCAGGTGAGATAGGAAATTCAACTTTGGAAATAGCAAAGGGAACCACAAACTTCCCACTGTCTGGTACCCTTGTTAGTTTCTTGACCTATATAACTGGTTTTCTAGCCTCATCAAATAGTGCTTTGAACTCTTCCATGGTCTCTCTAGAGTTCTTAAAGAGCTGACTGAATTTGTATGCATCATAAGCATCCTCAAAGGAGACAGCGTCAGGTATCCTCTTCACTATCTTGTGAATCTTTTGCACGAATAGGTGGTTTCATATGCTTGGGGATAACATGGTATATGATCTTAGGCTTGTACACTATCTCCTTAATCAGTTCCAGAACAATCATGTAAACTAGCAGTGGATCCAACCATGAATGTCGGTCGACACTAGATGAATGTCAATCATGCTAGCCTTTGCTGAAGTCTCTAGATCTTTTCCCGTAGGGAGCTGTTCGATGCCAGTGGGGTGTCAATCGACACAAAGCTTCAGTGTCGAGTCTGCAGGATCCAGGTGAAAATTTGATCTTTCAGTGCTTTTAATGGGTGTCGACTGACACAAAGGAGATTGTGTCGATCAACACTAGGCTTGGGTCACCGATTCCACCTTCATTCATCGGCGTTCAGATCTCAAGATACATATTGTTCATCAACCTCTACCATAATAGAGTTGACAAACTGTCTTGAGTTCATTTCTTTCCTCTTCGCATCCTCATCAATCTGTTGAACCTGAATATCTGGCTTCTTGACGTAAGTGGTAAGGAAAAACACTAGATTTAGGGATATCAAACATGTAATCAGAACTGAAATAATAGATGCTAAGGGTTTTATAAAGAATAATCCTAGAACTAAAATAGATAGATGCTACGGGTTTTATAAAGAATAATCCTAGAGTTATTCAACTCTCGCTGCATTAGACGATCAAATACCTAAATCCTCAAAATTCAACTCTCGTTGCATATCCGAATACTTCAGACAAGCAATAGTTCCAATTTTATTTGTTCACTATATACCTAAACCAACTCTCGCTGCGGATATTTATTTAGCTCACCAAGATTTAATTCCAGTGTTAATTACACTCTCGTGTCTACAACTATCCTAGGATCATGCTTCTAGTTAGCTATTCTAGAAACATGCATCAAGATAAATCATGATGAAGGATATAATAAGATTACTCTAGCAGTTAAATCACAACTTCTTCATAACCCCACAAAATCTCTAAGTCTAACAAGGTAATTACGCAGACATCAAAGCAATAACACAAATCTGAATTAATATCATATAAATCAAAACATGACTTCAAGATCAATCTCTGAAAGAGTTCTAATCTCTCTCCCAATAAACATAAAAACTTAGCTGCCAACAATGGCTTAACAATATATATTATAGGTTAAAACACGTTCTAAGCTTTTTGTAAATCAGAGAAAATTTTGGACCAAAGTGCAATTCTTATAAGTTGATAAAAACTCATCGGGAGCAGATGACCCTAGCTCATCAAGTTAGTTTTGGTCGGCACCATGCTACAAGCTCGATAGCTACCTCTCGTGCGTTAGACGGATCACTCTTCCATAAAATGAGCAAAAGCTTTGATCTAGACCACAAACTGGCAGAATTGCAAAGCTAACTCAATTGTCTATTTTGTGTCAAAATATGAGCTTTATCCATTGGTGGGAGGTCATCTATCCATTGCTAAACATCTGACGCATCTTCACAGTTATACATTTCAAAATCTCTGAAGTTGTCCAAAACGTACTTGAACCTAAAAGACTATTTAAAACTCCAAAAATATATAATCGATTTTAAATAGGAGTTATGCCTAGGTCAAAATGTTGTAATAACTATGGTATATCAATTACATTGAAGAGGAATCCTAAATATCAAAACATAAGAAAAAGTAAAAAGAGTGGTGATCGACGGTAAAAAAGGTCACCGGCCACTAGAATCGTAGATACCGTTTTTCAATTATTAAATAAGAGTTGTATGATTTTTAGCCCTTCAGATGAGTTTCTATCAGTTGAGATACTTCATATTAAGGCTATAAAATTTTTAACTATACTAATTAATTGCTTTACTTTTGAAATGTGGTGGAGATGAACTTAAAAATTTAAAACCCAAATTGGTTGTGTCTACTAATATCTTATTGTAATACCATTATTTGGATGTGAAACTATGGAGGTCTCCACAGTCTGATTCACCAATCCACAAACCTTGTTTTCACCAAAACAATGAACAGACACAAATCACAAATAAAACGAGATTTTGCTTTATTACCAATATCATATGAGAGTACTTTGGCATACAACTTCAATTTGAAACCACAAAAGGCTGCAACAGGCATTTCAATTAAGTAGAATGTCCCAAATTTATAACTGTGACTACTTGCTGACAACCACATTCTCTGGCCACTCCTGTATATAGATAGATGTAAAAAATGAGTTTATCTTTGTTTGGTAACTTGAAACAAGTAGTAGAATGATCTTTACATGATAGAACACCTTGGATTGTATCACGAATTACAGTGGCAGCAAGAAATGGTCCTTATGATGTAAACTCTTCTTTGATGACATGACTTTTGCTTAATAACCCGACTCAGCCATTGTGACCTAAAAGTAAAGCAATCACTACATAAGTGCAGTGAGGTTAAAGTAAAGTGTAGAAATAAACAAAACACAAGTTTTCTAATTCACTAGAACAAAAAAACAAGTAAAAATTATTTGCTAACGGATAAATAAGGTACAACCTTCCTAAAATACAGCCCTTTTTATTGCAAGAATTCTTTAAGATAATCCCAATCCTAAGCTAAAACTTCCCTTAAAGACTAGACTTCAATCTTCTTAAACTCGGAAGTATGTCAGCAAATACTTTAATACCCAAAGTACAATACTAACTCTAAATGCTTTATTACATAAGAAACAAACAAAGAGCTCTCAGTTTTCTTATTTTGTAGAGACACATGTTTTTCATAGACGCATGTCGTCTTTGTCTCAATAACTAGAACTTGCTCCCCAAGTTTTTCAAAAGATAACTTAAACAGTTTTCCTTTTTCTCTTAAGGAATAACTCACTCTTATTTTCTTTTTGAAGTAATATCCTTTACACTTAATATAAAATTTCAAATAAATATTATTTATTTTCCAAGCTTAACAAGCCCACGGACATTAGAAAACACGAAACCCGACTGAGCCCATATATATAATATACACATGTACTACCTCTTGTAATACTTCACAAACTGATACAAAATATACATCTTCACACTACACAGAGAGCAAGAACTAAAGACAACTTCACGGTTATAGAAGTTGCCTTCTTTGCACCTTCTACATTTCCTGCTCCGAGTTTATTGGACACATGCGTACTAAATGGGTTGTTATTTATGTTTTTAGTATAACATTTTCGTAAGATTAATGTTATAAGAAGAGGAAAATACAGAATTATGAAATGATTGATGAGATGGCTGGCCTTGCAGCTGCGATAAGTTCATATGTTAACATGTAGCTAATGGACTCGATGATGACACTGAATTTGTTTCACATTACGCAACGATGAGCTATTCTTGTTGATATGATATACAACATTAATTAAAATAAGTAGTGATATAAAGCATAACATATAGCTACTAAAGAGGTGGTGATTTCCAGATTAGGCATCAATCCTGCCAAGAACAGAAGTATCTTGAACGCCCAATATTCCAAACTGTTGTAATAACATATATGTTCATGTCTTAAGATTCAACAAGAATATGAATTAAAGTAGTGAGTAATGATTATTGATCTGACTTACAATAACATAGCAGCAGCATAAAGGAGGCTTAATATAAAGTTTATTATTCTCTCTGTTCCAAAAAAATTCATTTTAAAAAAATTCACACATATTTAAAAACATATTAAATTTTAACTGTCAATATCTTGTTTTTTGTAATCGACTATTTCCAACAACTTCTGACAAATAAAAATTTAATAAGCACAAATACTTTCTTGAAATTTACAATTTATCATTATAATGAAATTTAAAAAGTGTATTTTCTTGAAACTGTTTCTTTTTCTAAAACATAGATTTTTCGAAGCAGAAAGACTACTACATAACATATGTATGTATGTATTTATGTATGTATATTTAGGAGGTTCTTCCTAAATGTGTATGACATCTTCGGGAATATTATAAAATCATTTCTAAAGTATATATTTACAAATTTTGATATTCAATTATACAAAATTTATGAAGATTTTCTTAAATTTTATAAGGATACATAGTTAAAAATATTTTCGTAAATTTGAGAAATATGTTATATTTTCAATTATGTTTTCCTAAATATGCGTAAGTATAATTCAGGAAATATTCAGGAAAATCTTATTAAATTCAGGAATATCTTATTAAATATACATATAATTCAAAGTCAAACATGTATTCATAAATATATTCATGAAGATCTTTCTAAATACATATTTTAAAATGTATTGTCAAATACACATATATGAAAGTTTTCCTAAAATTTATGAAGATATTGTACATATTTATAAATATATTCTTAAATTTTAGGAAGATATTAAAATATTTAGAAATCTTTTCCTAAATATGCATATAAATTAAATTCAGGAAAATATCATACACATTCATGAAGGTCGTCCGAATATCTTTTAAGAAATAACATTCCAAAAATCCAATTTTTTTTCTCTGAAAAAAAGCTTTGAATTTATTTTTCTTTTTAATGTTTTAGTTATTTAAATATATGTAAGATTTTTTTTTGTCTTTATCACTTTAATAAAGGTTAAATTAGTCATATTGACCTTTTCAAGATAGTTTGGAAATAAAACTACATGTTTTGTGACTACTTGAAGTCATTTCTCATTTATGTAAATTCTCAACAAAATTATATGTTCTTATAACTTCGAAAAATATGCCCAAATCAAAACTAGATCTCTTCTTGTTCAAGCTCAATTAAGTAGCAGCCTCTTAAAAAAATAAAGAGACGCTGTCTAGGGAAAACTCAAGTCAAGACGCTGATGCCGCTCGCATCCCTCAACGCCGGCGAGGCCTCCAGCCACCAGCGTCGGGTCCTTTGTATCACCTGCTGCTCTCTATCTTCATCCCCTGAGTTTATCGTGGACTCCTGTTTCAGAGCTTTTATACTCGTTGTCTCCTACTTCGCTATCATGTCAGGTTCTGTCATCACCGCCTCCCATTTTCCCCTCCTTATCACCGCTCACCCTCTCATGGTGAACAGAAGCACCGGATCTAAAGGACTCATGGGATCTGCATGCCATTCTCGTTTCAACAGTGGCTCGACTAGGTGCATGCACCTCTGTTACCAGAGCTAGCCACTCGACATCTCGTCTCTTCACCGGTTAGAACCCTTGAGTGTTTGGCCAGTAACCTTCTCCTATGGATTCAACCCAACTAACCTCTTGGCACTACAAGAAAAATGGTTTTAATAGCATACCGAAATAGAGTTTTTTTTACGATTGTGGTATGGTTGATATACACGTGTTTTTAAGACAGCGTTTGTTTTTTCAAAACACTATCTTAGAGTGTCGATCTTAAAAACAAAATTCAGCGTATGGTTGTAAAGGAAACGCTTATGTATCATAGCAAAACATTATTAAAAGTATGATGGTTGAGTTACGCGGTAATGCCCGCAACATTTAGACATTTTTTGGCTCCTAAAACAATTAGGCTCCAAAAAAATAATTCCCCAATTATCAGACCCAATTTAGCATTCTTCTCTCTCTGTTATCTCTTTGCCTCCATTTTGCTCGATACACTCAACCTCAACCTCTCTCAAAGCAAATTTCAGGTTGCATTCCCAATCTCCTACCTCATTGAATTTCATTCCGAATCCGTCAAAGGTGAATTCGCGTTTTATCACTTTGCTATTTCGTCTGATTCATAATTGTTTTATCTTTTTCCAAGTAGTGATATAGGGTTATTACATGTTTAATTGATTCGTTTTTGTATACTCTTTTGCAGGAAGATTTCGTTTCCAGATCTTTGGCTTAACGGACCTCTAGTTTTCAGTTTCTGGGTTTCACCACTTAGTTATTTTTTGTAAATGTGTAAGTGACTTCATTGTGTTTTAACACTGTTGTCTTCTTATGTAGCTGCTGTAAGTAAAATTGAAGAGATTTTTATAAGGTAAAAATAAGTCACACTATCTTCTTTAGTTTAGAAACCTCGTTTTTTTTGTTTTTTATGGCTTGATAAAGAAAGTGTGTTAAATGTACATTTGCTCGGAGCTGTAACATGGATAAATCTTGGGTCTGGTTACAAAGGTATTAACTTCACTTCACTGTATTTTACAAATTTTTTCTTGTGTTTATGTCATTACTTTGCTAGTCTGAATGTTTAGTTCTCACTTGTTCTAACCCAACATGAATAGCCTTTAGTATGAGAAAGGAGCTAGTGAGTTTGTGTCTTCTTCATCAAGACGTTTAGGTGATCCAGCTGAAATGTTCTGCCCTTGTCTTGATTGTCGCAATGTCTGCCATCAACCTAGTGCGAGAGTTTTCAAGCATCTGGTGATTAGAGGAATGGATGAAAAGTACAATATTTCTAAATTTTGGACTAAATATGGGGATAAAAGGCCTGATAAGTCAGCTGATGTTTACTCGTCTGAAAATGAGGCTTACGAGTTGTTTAGAACAAGCTTTCATGGCAAGTGAAGGCAATGAAGCAACTCAGCAAGAGAATGCATGAGAATTTGAGGGAACTGACAAGCCAGAAGAAGCTGAGTTCAGAAATAAGTTAGAGGATGCAGAAATTCCATTGTACCCGAAGTGTCTGAAATAAATGAAGGTTTCTGCAATCATGGGACTTTACAGGATAAAGGTCAAGAGTGGGATGTGATGAATCCCTTAGGACGAGATTCCTTTGTCCCTGATTCTTTGAAGGTTGATCTGATGGCTTAGATGATAGATGATGATGGTTCTGATGGATAGAAGTCGAAATGGTTGATGAACTTCAATGAGGATCTGTGGATTGATCAACACTTGTGTAGATGTGCTCTTGATCGAGAGAATGAACTCACTATAAAGATCAAGGACGAGTTTTGCTTGCAGAGAATGAATTCCTAGCAATCGATGTTCAAAGATGAACAAAGGATTCACAGTTTAAAGAGATAGTTTTTGCTTTAAAAAGGTGAATGTTTTGTTCTGGAACAAAAGAGAGTTTAAGTAAAGAAGAAGAAAACGAAAAGTCCTAAATTGCAGAAAATTAGAAAAACTTAATTAAAGCTTAAATTTTCTTGAGGACTAAATAATTAATTATTTTGGCTGCTCCTTGCCTTGATTTTCGTGGCTGGCTCATCTGAAATAGAAAATGGATCCTCAACTTGTATATTGATCTTCTTTTGGACTAAGAAAGGCCTAACTCGTCCATGACTCTGATCCACATTTTTCCCAGCTTGTTTGACATGTTCTTCATAGTCATTTGAGTGAGAAATAAGCTCAACATGCTCCACTCCAGCCTCTGGTTGATCTTCAAGCTTTCCATTCAGCCATCCCGGTTTATCCTTTGTTGTGTAGTCATCTGGCTCAACCATGGTTATATCTTTCCCTCCTCCTTTGAAAGGATTTGTCCTCAAATCCAAGTTCCCTACATCAAAAGTAAACAGGTTAGACACAAGACAAATGATCAAGAAGAGAAACTTGTAAGCAATATCAAAGTAAGGTTTCGGACAGAAACTTACTTAGAGTTTTGAAGCTATTTTCCTTAAGTATTTCCATCTCCAAATCTTAGGCTGATAAGCATGGTGTTTGCTTTTGCCCCCTTCACTCCTCTGAGACTGAACCTTTTGATCATGGACACTCAAAACACAGACTAGAGATCCAGTGTTATAAGTGCAATACATGTTCTTATTTAGACCAGAAACCAAGCATTTGTTCCTTAGAACAAGTAGCACACGTTTCAGATATTTAATAAGCAGATTAAAGTAGCTATTGTAGACCAGAATGCTAACAAGGCACGGGATAACACAAAGAACAACTTCAAAGTAAGCACAATTTTATTAGATTCAGAACACAAAAGAACAAGTTCAGAATCACTTAGCACATGTTTCAGAGGTCCATTAGGTTTATCAAAGAATGTGTTGTACACCAGAATATCATCAAAGCTAAAAACAACACTTTTCTTCAAGAATGATCTCAAAACAAACCAATATTTATCAGCTCCATAACGAAAATCAGCAAGTTTTAACTTAGAAAAATCAAACTCGATTTTAGCTCCAAGTAATTTTGGTTCATTTTTGACAACATGTTCTTTCCAGGCACATGTGAATGCAAACAAACCATCAGATACCAGTCCATGCCTAGAAAAATTCATAGCAAAGCCATCATCTTTAAAGCTAGCAAATGAATCACAAGGTTTTTTGAAACAGAAATCATGTTGTTGCAAGACAAGCTCTACTGTCTTTTCAAGGTGATCAAGGCTTTTGCTATGTTCCATAAACTGATAAAAACTCAAAACATGGCCAGGATTGATGTCATTACCACATGAAAAACGTTTTTGATCAGAAAATTTATTTGGTTCAAGTTTCTTAAAAGAATGAATTATATTATCAAAAACAGAGCTTGAAACACAAGATTTCTTTTATTTTGTCAAGACCAAAACGTTTTACATCACTAGAAGACACCAAAAAAAAAAAAAATCCAGGGACTGAAATAATCTTATTAAGTTCCTTACAGTGCTCTTGCAGGCTAGGGAACAAAGACATGGGAATTGTGCTCAGCTCCAAGCTGCTCTACTGCTCCATCACTTCACCTTGTGTTAAAATCTTTTGTTCTGTTTTTGGTTAGTGTTCTTCTGAGACCTGAGACACTGAAGCAAGACTACTCGGATGCACCAGCTCAAGACAAATTAGTTCTTCACAGGTTTTACAGTGCTCTTGCAGGCTAGGGAACAAAGACATGGGAATTGTGCTCAGCTCCAAGCTGCTCTACTGCTCCATCACTTCACCTTGTGTTAAAATCTTTTGTTCTGTTTTTGGTTATTGTTCTTCTGAGACCTGAGACACTGAAGCAAGACTACTCGGATGCACCAGTTCAAGACAAATTAGTTCTTCACAGGTTTTATTGATAACAAATTCAGATTGAGGAGAGAAAAGAGAACACTGAGGTTCTGTTTCAGATTATTTCCTTACCTTAGTTGTTTTTGTTTCCATCTCTTGGATAACCTGCTCTTTCTTGATAAAAATCCTTGGACCATCACTCTTTGATGAAGGACGTGAGGTTGGTCTCCTTTGCTTGTCTGTTACAAAATCTTGCAGTACTTGTTGCGCAATCTTTTTGAAATCATCTTGAAACTGTTGGCTATCCAAATAATCAAATGCTGCTGGTTGTTTCTGAGACTTCTTTATGGGATCACGATCATAGCAAGCTCATGTCTCTTCTCTGGCATGTATAGGATGTTCTCTGCTCCTCCTAGTTGGTTCCTCTTGCCTCATTGGTCGTGCCTTATCCTGCACAGAATCAGAATGGTTAAAAATCGATTTTTCTTTTCTTCTCAAATTCTTTCTTTATTCCAGCAAACTCTTTGTGGAAGAGCTGAGTTGATCATGATGTGTGTTCCTCCTGCTAAGCATTTCCAGTGATCTCCTAGATTGTATCCTTTGCTGCTCATAACCAGACTCATCAATAGTATATGAATCTCTTTTTCTCATAGATTTCTCTCTTCTTTCTAAGGCTGCTTTTGTTGCAGAATTGAACAGGTTATACTCTAACTCCCTTTCAAAATGTCTCCTTCTGCCATAGCTTCCTCCAGAAATGGCTTCCTGCTAGAATCTCAACAACAAAAATTAGCACAATAACAGATAGCCGAAGCCTTAGTTCTCTCTTGTTTCTCACAAGTATTTTCTGTGAGTTTTCTCTGTGAAACCAGTAGCTCAGCAATAAACAAAGATCAAGCCTTTAGATACCAAACCCCAACCCAAAATAGAAGAAATAGATATACAGACTGCAAGATTTTTATTTGCAAGAGGCTTTACCACCAGGGCTGGATTTCTCTTTAGCCTTAGTCAGATTTCTCCTCGACTTTTCTATGGTTTTTTTCTTTTGATTTTTGTTTTTTTTTCTTTTTTTTTGATAATCTGGTTGGCCCTCTTGCAGATACAATAGATAGACAGAAAAGAGTGTTTGATAAAGAGAACAAAGATCAGATGATAAAAAACCCCCAAAACAGAAATAATGTGAAAAGTCATAATCAAACCAGAGATAAAGAGCCTTCAAATATTCTCTGATACCAAATGATGAATCCCTTAGGACGAGATTCCTTTGTCCCTGATTCTTTGATAGTCTATCTGATGGTTTAGATGATACATGATGATGGTTCTGATGGATAGAAGTCGAAATGGTTGATGAACTTCAGTGAGGATATGTGGATTGATCAACACTTGTGTAAATGTACCCTTGATCGAGAGAATGAACTCACTAGAAAGATTAAGGACGAGTTTTGCTTGCAGAGAATGAACTCCTAGCAATCGATGTTCAAAGATGAACAAAGGATTCACAGTTTAAAGAGATAGTTTTTGCTTTAAAAAGGTGAATGTTTTGTTCTGGAACAAAAGAGAGTTTTAGTAAAGAAGAAGAAAACGTAAAGTCCTAAATTGCAGAAAATTAGAAAAACTTAATTAAAGCTTAAATTTTCTTGAGGACTAAATAATTAATTATTTTAACTGCTCCTTGCCTTGATTTTCGTGGCTGGCTCATCAGAAATAGAAAATAGATCCTCAACTTGTATATTGATCTTCTTTTGGACTAAGAAAGGCATAACTCGTCCATGAGTCTGATCCACATCTTTTCCAGCTTGTTTGACATGTTCTTCATAGTCATTTGAGTTAAAAATAAGCTCAACATGCTCCACTCAAGCCTCTGGTTCATGTTCAAGCTTTCCATTCAGCCATCCCGGTTTATCCTTTGTTGCATAGTCATCTTGGTCAACCATGGTTACATCAGGATGTCTGAGAACTATTTTGATCAGCTATTGTCATTAGTTCATGACATGCTTCCCGAAGACAATGTTCTACCTAAGTCTACAGATGAGGTGAAGAAGTTTCTGAAACAGATTGGTTTTGGCTATGATGTCATCCATGCCTGCAAGAATGACTGTATTTTGTATAGAAACAATATGAGGATTTGTTCAGCTTTCCAAGATGTAGTGAATCAAGATGGGAGAAGAATAAGCAGACTGGTGAGGAGAAGAAAGGGATTCCTGCAAAGGCGCTTAGGTATTTTTGATAAAAGACAGGTTCATGAGAATGTTTAGATCAAAGCGGTTGGCTGAGGACTTGTGTTGGCTCTCCACTAATACCTAGTCTTAGTGTTGGCACTCCACTAATGCTTCTGAAGATGGCACTATGCGACATCCAGTAGATTCATTGACTTGGGTTCACATAAACAACAAATGGCCGGAGTTCGCTGCTGAAGCAAGAAACCTAAGACTAGGTATTTCAACAGATGGCATGAATCCGTTCTACATCAAGAACACCAAGTATAGCACATGGCCTGTTCTACTAGTCAACTACAATATGGCTCCACGCAGTGTTGAAATCCGAGAACATCATGTTGGCAATGTTGATACCTAGCCCAACCGCACCTAACAACAACATAAATATATATATATATATATATTTATATATATATTTACAGCTATTGTTGGAGGACTTGAAGGATTTTTGGATAGAAGGTATGGAAGTATATGATTCCTTACTCTTAGAGCTAGGTTGTTGTGAAGTATCACATATTATCCTGGTTTAGGGACATTAGTTGGGTGTAAAGTGAAGGGGAAACAAGCGTGTAATGTTTGTGGGACGGATACACCTCATAGGTGGCTAAAGTTTAGTCGCAAACATGTTTACATGGAGAACATGAAGTGGTTCATGCCTAGTCATCCTTATAGACGAAGATAAGGATGGTTTGACAATACGGTGGAGGTTGGTACTGCAAAGAGGGTTCAAAGTGGTGCAGAAATCTTTGATAGTCTTAGAAGCTTTTAAAAAGATTTTGGGAAACATTTACCAAAGAAGAGTAAGCGAAAAAGGACTGAAGGACATGAGGATGATGTTGCTTCAGTTGACGAGTTCGAAGAAGATGATGATATGTGGCGGTCGAAGAAAAAGTCTATTTTCTTTGACTTACCTTATTGGAAGGTAAGTTTTATTTGAACATTCGAAATCGAGTATTTGATATCATAAATAGATAATACTCTGGTTCTAATAAATACTTGTACAATATATGGCAGAATATGCGTGTGAGGCATAATATTGATGTCATGCATGTGGAAAATAATGTGTCTGATGTGTTGTTGTCTATTTTGATGCATAGTGGGAAATCAAAGGATGGACTAAAAGCAAGAAATGATTTAGAAGACATGGGTATTAGAAAAACTTATATACAGAAATAAGGGGGAAGAGAACTTACTTGCCTCCAGCTGCGTATTGACTTTCTAATGAAGAAAAAAGAAATTCTGCAGAAGGTTATCGAAGTTCAGAGGCCCATATGGATATTGCGCCAATATCCAACTGTGTCTCACTGGATCCTCCGTGTATTGGCGGCATGAAGTCACATGACCATCATGTTCTTATGCAGAATCTGTTTCCGGTAGCATTGAGAGGTTTACTTCCAAAAGGACCTCGGATTGCAGTGACTCGTATATGCAATTACTTCAACAGATTCTGCCAACGCATTATTGATCAAGAAAAGCTACTTGCACTAGAATCAGAGATTGTGGAGACAATGTGCCAGCTAGAGAGATTCTTTCCACCTTCATTGTTTGACATCATGTTTCAAGTTCCACTACATCTAGCAATAGAAGCACGCTTGGGTGGCCATGTACACTTCAGGTGGATATATCCCTTTGAGAGGTACTTTTATAGTTTTATCATATATAATTGATCAATATTAAACTGATAGTATGTGTACATGTTAGTGACAGTAATTTTACTTATTGATATGTAAGGTATATGAAGACACTAAAGGCTTATGTCAAGAATTTTGCAAGACCTGAAGCTTGTATCACCGAGGGTTATTTAGCTGGTGAATGCTTTGCATTTTGTTTGGATTTCCTTCAGAAATATGTTTCAGTTGAAGAAGCAATGACAATAAATGAAGATGTTGAGGCAACTAAAATGTACTTGAAGACCGACCACTGCATAAAGCTACAGAAGTGTCACTTACTGATAAGGAGAGAGATATATCTCATCAGTATATCCTCGTGAATCTAGTGATGGATCCTTATGTTCAGTAAGTGAAAATCAAACTGATTTATAGATGTTTTGATTCATCAGTAACTAACTTAACGAAAGTACATGATGCACTTAGAAGAACTGCATGCTACTGATGTAAGATGCACCATAAATGAAACCATATTATGGAAATGCCATACAGAAAGGTTTGCAATGTGGATCAAAGCAAAGGTATGATTTACTTATGTTTGTTTCATAATTTTTTGTTTTTATTATGATATTCATGACTCTTTTTTCCCTGTTAGATACCAAATAACTCAAAGGACCATTCACAACGGCTCAGATGGCTTGCTTTTGGACAAAGAAATATTGCCCACATCTACAAGGGACTTATATGTAATGGGCATCGATACCATGCAGACGATGTAAAGCGGAAGATTCAGAACAGTGGGGTTACACAATGAAGCATTTTCTATGTGCAGAGCTAGTGCCAAAGATTCTATGCAGATGGCAGACATAGTATCATACAATGGAGTGATAAAGGAAATCATATTGCTTGACTACCACATGTTTCAGGTGCCTCTGTTTAAGTGTAGTTGGGCTCATAAAGGGAAATAAGTTAAAGAGGAACACTTGTGAATCTCCATATGAACCAGTCATCATTTGTAAATGATCCTTACATTCTGCCATCTCAAGCTAAACATGTTTTCTATTCTAGAGAGGATGACAGTTCACCTTGGTATGTTGTTATGAGAGCACCACCGAGACGACACCATGAGTTCGAGACAGAAGACGATATTTGTTTTGCACCATTAACAATCCAACCTAAAGAAGATCTAGGAGATGAGACATCTGATGACGAGAGTTTTTATGTTAGGAATGATTTTGAGGGTGTTCTAATATATGAGTAATGATAAGTTTGGTTTTGTTTCATGTAATCTGCTACAATGAATTCGAAAGCTGTTACTGAAAAAGTGCGTCGCAATAAACGCCAAGAATGTGTGATGTTAGTCCTGAAGTGTCTTTAGCTCAGAAGAAACCCAAGAAGAATGCTCAAAAGGTGAATGTGGAACAACACTCACATGCTGAAGAAGTGGAATAACAATCTCATTCTGAAGAATTCAAATAACATTCAAAACCCGAAGAAGTGGTACAAGAACAAGATCCTGAAGAAGTTGACTAACAAACAGAAGCTGGAGATGAAGATATAGACGATGAAACACAACCACCATCACCTACTGAAGAAGAAGAAGTCATTTCTCCTTCAATACACGAAGTAACAACCCATCCGAGACACAGGCACAACAATTCGATAACCAAGTAAAGAAGACAAGAGGTCCAACTAAAATGCGCAAAGTGGCAAAACATATTGAGGACAAGGTAGAGGTGGAATTTAATGGTCTAGGTGAGCATGTTGTTCGTGGATCAGTAAGACTCTCCTCTTTCCTTGGTTCTCTCGTGAGAGAGCATGTCCCTGTACTGCTAGATGTCTGGAGACATCTCGAAGAGAGAACAAAGATGCTTTCTGGGAGGAAATTCAGGTTATTTTCTTACTCTTTGTGGGAGCAAACTTTTCAGTATTTAACTTGAATATGTTTTACAGGGAGGATTCAATTTGACAGAACAATGGCAAAAATCTTTAAGCAGATGGGTTGTTTGTGGAGGGTCACTAAATCTAGACTATCTTCCAAAGTTAGAGCTACAAAAAAACAAGGCTCAACTAAAGATAATTAACCCCTGCAACATACAATCTTCTGCAGCTTGGAACAATTGGGTTAAAGGAAGATGTACAACAGATTTTCAGGTAATATATAATGTCGCTTGATTAGTAAGAGTTATATAAGCAGTATTTATCTGCATTTGTATTTGGTTTGTGTAGGAACAAAGTGATAATTACAGGAAACTCAGGAATGGTCAAATTATTCACACCACTAGCCATAAAGGAATGAATCGGCTTGCAGAGATGTTTTGTTTGTCAATTTGAAAGAATTACGAAGTTGTCATTATAAATAACTGCAATTGCTGACAACAATTTCATTTTACTTGTAGAAGAAAAACAGTTTTGATCCTAAGAGAGTTACTAGAACTAAGGTTTCGGTAGCTGGTCATAGGCATTCGGATGGAAGATCCGTGCGTCAAAAATTCGCAGAAACAATAGTAAGATTAATTTTAATTCTAACAACTAAGTCACATTCTGTCTGCTTTTAAAATACACTTTACATATCATGTGATATATTTTGATTGCAGGAGAAGATAAAGATAATTGACAGTGAAATGGATTCAAGTTCCGCAGATCATTTCTGTGAAGATGATGTGACTCAGGTTCTAGGAAAGGATAAACCAGGAAGAATTAGGGGGGGGGGTGGGCCGAGGGGTTACTGCGACCAAGTTGACATTCTTACATGCTAGAGACTCCCATGTCCAGAAGCTTGAAGCTACTCAAGCAGAACTAATCAACAAGCTTTAAGATTTGCAAAATGTGGTGAAAGACTTAGCCGGTAAAAAGGTAGATTCTTTATTCTTGTTCTTTAATTAGTAGAACTTCCGTGCTCCGTATGGTTTTAGTTAAATGGTTTTTTGTTGTTGTTAAACTTGTAAGCAAAAAACCTGGATATGTTTCTACTTCTAAGTTAAGCGATGTCAGCAACGGAGGAATACGGTGCCAGATACTGGATTGGGTTTCGAATGATGATTTGGTTGTTGCTGAAGAAGAATTCTACTCTTGTGAACCAACTTATAAGATTCGTCGTATTCCACTGGGCTCTAATGTGGCTGCTGTAGTAGCGAAATCTGTATCAGTCTTAACAGCATCTATATGGAGACCTACTACAACTTGTGGATCGCTTTCTCAGGCTGTTGGAATGAAAACTACATGTCCAGCTGAGAAGCTGATCTTGGACGATGATATTGACTTATCAAACAATGGTAACATCAAGGGGTCAGAGGTAAGTATAAACTCTTTATGTGTTCCTTGATACTCACATTACTAATGAAAATTGTGTATATATTTTGCATGATTCAGCTTGCGGGTGCATCTTTTGGAAAAGTTCAAATATTTGATTATCGAAAACAGAAGATGAGTTGATTGTTGAGGGTGTATTGTTGTCGACTGAACCTACTGAACTCTTCAACCAAATACTGGTTCGACCGAATGCTGCAGTTTTTAAAGTTGAACTGGTTGTTAAATCTGATGCCTTTATCTGGAGACCTACGCCTGAAATGACCAGGATGGGTGATGCAGTACATGGGACAATTGCATGGCCTATACATAAGCTACGACTACCTGATCAACATTCACCAACTGAATCAAACAACAAATCTAATCAGGTAAGTTTCTAAATCATGAACGTTCTTAGTAAAGTAGTATGATAGTTAGTGTACGAACTTCTGTTTGTATTAGAATGCGAGTAGATATTGTAACGTCTTGGATTTGTCAAAATTGTCGTGATAATATTGTAATGAGTGGTTTTACCACCTTTAGGACATGGTATATGTGCCTTTTAGAATATATAATATAGGTTTGGAGAATTTTTTGGAGTGTTTTCAGGTTCAGGTACGATCTGGAGAACTTTGGTGATCCTTGAGCTTTTTGAGATGCAGAACTACACAGACGCGTCAGATGTTTAGCTATTGTTGGAGACCTTCCCACTGTTATATTGCGCCTATACGTTGACACAAGATAGATCTTTGATTTAGATTTCCAATGCCGCCGGTTTAAGGTTAATCAGCATTATGTATCAGAAGTTATGCCCAATTTACTAAAGAGTAGCCAGTCTGCCTCGCGAGAGGAAGCTGTTGAGAACATGAATGAGTGTCGATCGACGGCGCAGCCTTCGTGTCGATCGACGATGATTCCAAAACGCGGTCCGAGTATATTTCAAGACCGACTTAAGAACAGAAGCTACCACAAATTACCATAATGTCCTTGGACGACCTAAACCCCTATTTATATGTTTTCTAAGCCATTGTTGACGGCTACGCTTTAGAAGCTTTATTCTATTCATTGTTTTTAGTTAGGAGAGAAGAGAGGAACTCCTTCAGAGTCCTCTTGGAACTCCTTTGGTTTTTATATTTATTCTATTGCAATTTCATATCTATTCATCTATGATTTATCTGACAAATATCATGTCTGAGTAGATTTACCCGCTAGGTTTAAGTGTTTTATGGTTTTGATGGATTATCCAAACAATAGAATTGCTAGGGTGTTTATTGTATCCTTCACAGGATTGTTCTTATTGCTTGCTTCTAAAGTAATTAACTAGAAACCTGATTATAGGATAGTTTGGCGCACACGAGAGCATGATCTATTACCTGAACTAAATCTTGTTGAGCTAGGTAGTTAGATACATGCGAGAGCTGTTTTAATTGACTTAGTGAATATATCAAATTAGGTTGTAATGCTTGATTTAAGCAACCATCGATAGACGCAAGTCCAATAGCATCAATTGACGGTCATTCCTAGTTAACAAACGAGAGTTAGAACAAGGACTTAGTCAATAGATTAGACTCGCTGCGAGAGCTTGTCGTCTTTTACATTAGATATCGAGTTCTAGGATTGATACCCTTAGCTTATATCCTCTATAGTCCACTTTCCTGAAACCCTAAGTCTAGCACCCATCCTTCCATCAAACAACAAACACCTTGATTCACTTGCTTTAATATTTATTACTCTATATATTATCTGTCCTAGCGCAGTCTGAAAATCAAGTATATTGTGTGAGATATTGAGTCTTTGTGGATACGATCCTTAAGTACTGCAATCGATCTCTTATTTAAGAGATTTGATCTTGGGGTAATTAGAGCACATCAAATTTGGCATCGTTTGCCGGGACTCTGACCACCATTACACTAGATATAGGATTTCCGTCTAGGTTTTTATTTTTAGTTTTACATATTATACTCTTCTTTTCTTTTGTTTCAGGTACATTTATCTTAGTACCAGAAAGCAATGAGAAGAGGATTTTTGGGCTTTACAAAGAAGGAGTCTACTGATTCACGCATGATCCATAAGTCTAAGAGGGAAGTTGACACCCTCCAAGCAGCGATCAACAGTGAAGAGAAACAAGTATCGATCGACACCAACACCTCGTCGTCGATCTTTACAAACACTATGACATCGATTGACGTTAAGACCTCAACATCGATGCCACTTGCTAGAAGGCAAAGGAGATTGGAGTGCTTATACTTGAGGCTGATGAAAATGGGATCTTCATGACAATTGATTAATGCGCAAGGAGATGTGATCCCTAATGTTATTGATGTTGCTGAGGTAAATGACTTCACGATGAGACGAGAATGGCATGATTGGTTAGATCAGTACCCCTTTCGGGGACTTCCTCATGAAGATCCCAAACACCACATCAAAGAACTTGAGAGACTAGTCTCAGAGACCGATCGATATGGAATATCTGAAGACCACATACTCTGCAAGATTTCTCCACACTCTCTATGGGAATGCATTTAGCTAGTTCATTCGACTGCAACCAGGATCTCTAACAGATTGGGAAGACATTAAAAGCACCTTCCTTTACCAATTTCTTACTGATGGTGCAGGAACTCGGCAAAGGAGGATGGATTATATGCTGGACATGATTGTTAAAGGCCAGGAGAAGGAGCTGATGTTTAAGTTCAGTCAGATGTTGGGTGTTGCCTATAGCGAGACGAATGAAGAATGTGAAATGGATGGAGAATGTGAAACATTGAACACTCGCGCTAAGAAGCCATATATTCAGGTTCAACAGACAGATAAGGTTACACAGAAAGGTGATGAACATCATGGATCTGAGCCGAGCAGAGTAGAAAAATCTGATATTAGTAATCCGACCTCAACATTGATGGACACTAAGACCTCAACGTCGATCGACACCATGACCTCAACATCAATCGACACCATGACCTCAACATCGATCAACACCACCACCTCAACATCGATCGACACAGAATCCTAAAGTCGATCAACATTTATCGAAATCCTAAAAATAGAGTTGTCTCTGGTACATTCCAGACTCAACACTGAGGTTTGATTAGTCGATTATAGAGGATTTATTGGAGCTAGAGGATGAGAAACCGCCTCGAAATCGGGTCAAGACGTGGAGATGAAGCTTGTTGACAATCAGCACACTTCAGGAAAAGATCTGGAGACTTCACCAAAGGCTAACATCGACCAACACCCGTCTAATGATATTGATCGACACCCAGTGGATGCTATCGATCAACACACCCACCCGACATCAATCGACACCCACCGTTGGACAAGCTGCCAGGATATACAGTTGAGCAGGAACCTACTAAGGAAAGAGTGCACAAGTCTGAGACCTCACATCTTTTTCTCCTTAAACATCAGAGACCACCTATCTGCACAGAAGAAGCTCATGGGTTTCACAAAATAGTGAAGATGATACATGATCCTGTGGAGATTGTGGTTCCATGTGCTGTATTTGAAGCTGGATCTCCTATCCCACAGATATAAGTGTGCATCTAGGTTCCTACAATGAAGTATTTAATGATCATCAACATGCAACAGATTCTCAGCGAGGGTTGAGATTTACAAGCAAAGTCGACAAAGGCCGCACATAAGAAGTATCGAACGACATCAACAAGCAGACATCGATTGACACTATCACTTCACCATCAATCGATACCCATCTGGTATCATAGCCAGATGAGTTTGAATGGTGCCAAAATCTTTTTGATGAAGGCAACCACAAGAGATCAGACAAGTATGGGGGAAAGAAAAGGAGGAATTAAGAACCAGCAGGCCAAAGTTGTCACTGATTCCCCACTTCTCAGATGGTGTCAAGAAATATAGACTGCGCAGCAGATGCTTCTCACAACCGTTTGCAATGTTTTGAGCACTCCTTATTGTTGAGATGATAGACAAAGGAGACAAGTCTATGGAGGCTTTCACAAACAGTGTGACAAAACTAAAGATACTGGACATTGAGAATTGTTTTGGAGCAAGTTCTCAATGTCATCTGGACTGAATCAGAGTTCCAAAACTTCAAGCTAAAGACTATAACCAAGCGTTGAGTGGGAGACAACCCACTATTTAGTAAGTTTTAATTTTTTTTTACTCTCATTACTGATTTTTCATTATTGTTGTATTTCAGGTAAGAAAAAAAGATCCCAGGAAGATAGTCTTCACGTAGCATCGACCGACACCTGATCAATGTTGATCGACAGAGCAAACCTGGCATCAATCGATCACCACTTAAATGCGTCAATCAGCGGTTACCATCAGCAAGCAAGTATATTGTTCTTCCTTGTTAAATTTTGTCCTTATGATCTATTTATCCTAACAAAACCAAGACGGGATAACACTGGACAGTGTTATATATAAGTATGGAGAGGTTCACTGATGCTATTTATTGTTTTGAGCTTTTATTTTCTATATCTATATAAGTTTTTCAAAATCTTTATTGAGTCAAGAAAGAAATTATGATCAAATTTATATTTTTACTTGTTCACTAACCACTCTATAGCACCATTCTTAGACTTGTTGCTTGCAAAGAGTACTAGAGATACCAAAGTGGATCATTATGCCACTATATCACACTTGCTTAGAAAGTTTGAAGGAACCAAAGCTAACTTCCAACATAATACTGACTTATTTGCTTGTTTTGGGGTTTGACATACATAGGATCGGATTCCTCCTGCAGTTCTAGAAGGTAAAAGTTTGTGTGCTTATGATTCCCTTCTCTTGCTCTCTTCGGCAACAATAAAAAGAAACAAAAGATTGAGATGATTTCATGGGATGCAGAGGGGTATGTACAATACTGATGACCCCACTATTCTCATTTAAAGAAATGATCACACATTGTTGGAAGTGAGGGGCAGGTACATTACCGATGACACCACTATTCGCCTACACTTTATCAAAAAAAAAGAGAAGAAGAAAACGAAAATAAGATGGCAAGATGAACTGTATCAACATAATTGTCCATTGCGTTTGAGATTTAAAAAGTTTCAGAGAAGAAAGAAAAGAGGGAAGAGAGGGATCAAGGAAGACTACTACCACTGTGTTCAGAATACTTGCAGGGGTAAGAGTCCATGTGTCATTTGAACGATATTGCCAAGGTAAAGTCTGCACTTTTATTTTATGCAAGAAATGAGGTTAGTAGAGGGGTGAGTGAGACTAGTATTTGCTCAAGTTGATGGTAGAATGGGTTTGGTTGCTATACTAGGATAATATATATAAATTTTCTCTAAGATTAGCACTGATTTGATGTGGTTGACACATAGTGGAGGTGATAAGGATAAGTTAGAGATATTGTGAGTCCATGTGTTTTCAAACTTTTTTCAGATTGTGATATTCTTTGCTTGAAGACAAACAAAAGGATAAGTCTGGGGGAGTTGATATACATGGACTTTACCACCTTTAAGCCATGGTATATGTGCTTTTTATAATCCATAATATGTTCTTGGAGTTTTTTTATAGTGTTTTCAGGTTCAGATACGTTCTAGAGAACTTTGGTGATTATGGAGCTTTTTGTGATGCATAACTGCACAGACGCGTCAGATGTTTAGCTATGGATGGAGACCTTCCCACCGGTATATTGAGCCCATCTTTTTTCAAAAGATATATATTTGGGTTAGCTTTCCAATGCCATTAGTTTGAGGTCAATCAGGATTCATTAAAAGAAGGTATGCCCGATTTACTGAAGAGTGGTCAGTCTGCCTTGCGAGAGAAAGCTGTCGAGAAGATGAATGAGTGTCGATCGACGGCGCAACCTTATTGTCGATTGACGATGATGCCAGAACGCGGGCCAAGTATTTTTCAAGAACGAATTAAGCCCAAAAGCTACCACAACTTTCCAAAAAGTCCTTGGACGACCTAAAACCATATTTATATGTTTTTAAGCCATTGTTGATGACTATGCTTTAGAAGCTTTATTCTATTCATTATTCTTAGTTAGGAGAGAAAAGAGGAAATACTTCAGAGTCCTCTTGGAACTCCTTTTGTTTTTATATTTATTCTATTTCAATTTCATATCTATTCATCTATGATTTCTGTGACAAATATCATGTCTGAGTTGATCCACCTGCTAGGTTTAGGTTTCCATGGTTTTGATGGATTAGCCAAACAATAGAATTGCTAAGGTGTTTATTTGTATCCTTCATAGGATTGTTCTTATTGCTTGCCTTCTAGAGTAATTAACTAAAAACTTGATCATAGGATAGTTAGACGCACAAGAGAGCATGGTCTATTACCTGAACTGAATCTTGCTGAGCTAGGTTGTTAGATATATGCGAGAGCTGGTTTAATTAACTTAGTGAACATATCGAATTCGGTCATAATGCTTGATTTAAGCAACCATCGATCGGTGCTAGTCCAATAGCATCGATCGCCGGTCATTCCTAGTTCACATACGAGTGTTGGAACAAAGACTTAGTCAATAGATTAGACTCGCTACGAGAGCTGGTCGTCTTTTACATTAGATATCGAGTTCTAGGATTGATACTCTTAGCTTTTATCCTCTATAGTCCACTTGCATGAAACCCTAAGTCTACTACCCATCCTTCCATCAAACAACAAACTCCTTGATTTAGTTTCTTTAATATTTATTACTCTATATGTTATCTGACCTAGCGTAGTCTGAAACTCAAGTTTATTATGTGATCCTTAAGTACTGCAATCAATCTTTTATTTGAGAAAGTTGCTCTTGGGGTAATTTGAGCATATCATCTTTCAAATTAGGCATGGGCATTTTATCCGGACCCGAGGACCCGACCCAAAAAATTTATTGGGTATTGTTGTGAAGGACCCGCAGGTCTTGGACCCGACCTGACCCGAACCCAAGACCCGACGGAGTACCCGAATCGTCTAGTATATATTAGGTTTATATGGTGTTTTAATATATTTTTGGTATTATGGGTATTTTTTTCTAAGTTTTAGTTTTGGGTTTTCAGATATGGGTTTGGGTTTCGAGTAAAATTTTAGATTTTTAAAATTATAATTCGGATAATCGGATAAAATTTGAGATATTTTTAAGTATTTAAATATTTTCAAGTATTTTTCTATTTTTGGGTATTTTTTGGGCCAGATCCGACATGACCCGAACCAAACCCGACCCATAACCATAAAAACCCAAACCAACAAATACTAATTGCCCTATTAGATCCAACTATCTAAGACCCGAACCGATCCAGACCCCACATGATCCGAACCGAACCCGAACCGACAAATATAGTTACAATTTTCAAAAATAAATATAATTTGGTTTTATATATTATCTAATTTTATAATAATGTTTGCTTGGTTATTAATATTACTATATAAATTTATAAATTTCTCTTTTATAAAAAAATATTTATTAAACATTATTATATAAAAATAATATTTTACATATTTTTTTAAATGCGAAATGTATGTATGAAAAATAAATTAAATTGGACCTACATGATAGAAAGAAATTTTTTTAGATACTATTAAAAACATCAAAATTTATGTTTTGGGATACTGGTTTTTGAATATTTTTAGAAGACGAATATTTTTAAAATATTTATCACTTTTAAATTTGAAATTTAATCAATGTAAATAATTAATATCATTAATTATAGAATATTTTATATAATTTTAAATTTCATTCATTAATCAAAAAAAATTCAAATTTAATTTCTAATTATATTTATGAATTAAAATTTAAATTGACTAGTTTTCAGAAATGTATTTTAAAAAAATTCTAAAAAAAATTCTTAGAATTTTCTTTTAAATATTTGTATTTCAAATAAAATAAAGATATTATGATCAAATAAAACACACATGCAAGAAGTCATGACTTCTATTTAAATAGTCATTATCAATAGGGTTCAAACACATTATGTCTCTAACATGTATTAGTCCTTGAAAACCTAATAAACCTGAAAAATCAAATTTAATATATTCAATCATATATGATTTTGTGAAAAAAAAATCTAGCAAATCAAAACCACCAAAATTAAATTATTAAAAATCAGACATATTGTAACAAATCTTTAATAAACATTAAAAAATTACAACCATTCATAAATCATAAACATTTGCTAAAATTGTAGGTATAAAAGTTTTCTAAAACCATAACCTTTTATACTTGAAAAATCATAAATCTCCTAAATCTTTGCACTTTCATATTTACAGCCTAAACAAATCTTACATAACTAGCTTTAAAATAACTGGATTAATCGTTTTATAAAGAATATTCAAGATTTCTAAAAATGATCTAGCATATATTTTATGTACAACAAAAATATTAGCCAGCAAATCTGCAGTAAGATCTAAACCAATCAACAAACATGTGATATATTAAATATCACACAACTAACAGAATACTCATTCAATATTTTAAAAATGGGAAAATCGCATAAAACAATCAAAGTGGCACTCACTAGCATTTTAAACCTTGAATTTATTTAACTAATATATTATATCTTCAATTTGGTTTTTGTATTATAAAAAATTTCAATTTCACTTAATTATTCATCAAGTCAAAATTATGACATGGTAACCTATAATAGTAGGTAACGTATCAGTTTTTATTTTACTTTATTTAGTTAACAAATACATTAACAATAAATAATATAAGAAACATAAATAAAAACTAGAAAATTACACAAAAATCAATTTAATAAAAATCAAAATATTATATTTAATTTTTTTTTTAAATGCAATTTTTGTAAAATAAAATATTTTTAAAAACATAAATATTCAAAAATCTTAATTAAAAGAAAAACCAAAATATTTTCTTAAGAAATTAGAAGTATTTTATTTTTATTTTTAATGATTTTGTTTTTTGAATATATGAACTTTATTTTTTTAAAAGATATAAAGCTCTAAAATTTTATTTTAAAATAAATAGTTTGGAGAAATCACCTTTAAAAGTAACACTTTTAGTCATATTAGCATTAATAATAACATTTTGTAAGTTTTAAACGTTTAATTTTGATATGTTGATATCCTCAAACAATAACAATTTCTGACATACATATAACAACAGTTTTACACGCTATTTTTATTATCGATGTAACCCAAAATGTTACTATTAATGACAATATGACGACAAGTGTTCACGTTAATGGTGATACTGTTTGAAATTATTTACTTTTTTAGATTTTTTTATAGTTTTTATATGATTTTAAATTATTATTTTTTGTAAAAATTGCATTTTAAAAAAAAACCTAAAATTTTAAGAAAAGATAATCATTTTTATTAATTCAAATTTTGAATTTTTGTAATGTTCTAATTTTTATTTATGTTTCTTATTGTTACTTATGTCAAATGCTTTTTTTATTAAATAAAAATTAAAAAAGTTGAAGGTATTTTATGATACCAAAACCAAGTTGATTGTTTAATATGCTAGTTAAACAAGTTCAAGATTTAAAGTGCTAATCAATGTCAATTTGACAGGTTTTTTATGCGATTTTCCTAATTAAAAACAAACCAGCAAATCTGGATAAATCTACGCTCCATATAATTATATAATAGTTCTAAGACTGAAAGTTTAGCCTTTCAAACTGCTCATTAGTATTTTGTTTTAGGTAATTACGTGGATTTTTTTTTAAATGGATCATTTCAATGAATTTGAAAAAGTTATATTTTAGGGTTCACAGTAGCGTTGTCATTTTCCTATGATTTAACTTTTAATAATTCAAATCTATATCTTATTAACTGTGTAGATATTTGTATTAAACAATTCCTTATCTAATATTTAAATAGTTGAATTAAATATTTGCATAATACGGGTTGATTTATTTCTCAAAAAACTAAATTTCAATCCTTCTAATAAAAATATAAATATAGATTATATATATAATTTAAAATTTCCAACATACTATGTTTTTATTTAAAAAAATTATGTCGACCATAAATTAATCTCACGCTTTAAATCTAAAGGAATCTAAAAATAAGGATGAACTAGAACTCTGGAGTCAATTAATAGTATTTCTATATATTCTAAATTTAATTTTTGAAAATGATAGAGCTTCTGCCTAGAAACAGCGAGTGGGAAAAGATGTACTATGTAATTTTTAAAGGAAGTGTGGATCAGATGACATGAAGAAGTAGTCAACAATGTTGGTTTTTATTCAGATATTTTATTAGCAAATCATAGTTATAGAATGTCTTTTGTGAAATTGTCAAAAATACCACTTTCCTTATACCACTTTTCACTTTTACCTTAATCATTTTTACAATTATTTTTAAGAGAAAAAACACATTTATAACTCTTGAGTTAATTAATCTAAGATTTAAGGTTTAGAGTTGTGGGGTGAGGATAGGATGGGATAGGGTTTAGGAATATAAAATTTAGGTTTTTAATTAATTTTAAAAAATTTGCCTCTTAAAAAATGGTATTTATAAAAATGTCTCTTTAATGAAAGCAAAATAAAAAGCGGTACAAGGAAAGTGGTATTTTTAAAAATTCTCCATGTCTTTTGTGAAAGTAGTCTCCATTACACTAGGGAGAATTTCAAGTTTACCACTTCTGTTGTACCACTTTTCATTTTTACCATAATTAACGAGACATTTTCAAAAAATACCATCTTTTTAAGAGGTAATTTTTTCTAAAATTAATTAGAATCCTAAATTTTACATTCCTAAACCCTAGCCCCACCCTACACCACCCCTTAACTTTAAACCCAAAGTCTTAGATTAATTAACCCAAGGGATAATTTCAAGTTTACCACTTTTGTTGTACCACTTTTCATTTTTACCATCATTAAAGTGACATTTTCAAAAATAACATTTTTTTAAGAGGTAATTTTTCTAAAATTAATTAGAATTCTAATTTTCACATTCCTAAACCCTACCCCCACCCTATATGATGATATGTTCTATCATTGATCGATATATCATTGATCGATATTGATAATATTATCAGTGGTTTACTCAAATATATGTTTTTGATTGGTAAGTCGGTAGGAATTATATTACTATTATATTAGACTTACTTTATAATATTAACTTAAAAATGGAAACAAACCACATAATTTTATTCTAAAGTTAAATATAATAGCCTAAAATTATAAAGATAAAGTAAATTATAAAAATAGAAAAAAAAATCTAAATTTTTTTTGATAATTAGGTTACAAATATTCTAAAATACACAATCCAATATTTAACACTTCTTTATATTTTTAATTGAATTTCTATAAGTAACCGAATCTTACGCTTTTAAAACGTGGGCCATACTCTAGTTTAGTGTATAGAAGTTAAAATTCAAATATGAAGAGATTTTGCCAGTGCACATAGTTAGGGGATATGATCTTGGAATAATTAGGAAGTGTCAATGTAAAACTTTAACGATTGTACTGAAATCTATATCAAACACATACTCTTGAAGAAAATTTTGTAGATCATGTGTTTAAGTGGTTTGATAAAACATGTATTTAAACATAGGAAGAAGAAGATAATATTTTGGATTCAGCGATTCGATGGCGATTCAGAGGCAGTTCGATGGCGATTTCTACTCTCTCTCATGGTAATGGACTCCGTGCTAATCCTTGTGGAGTTTCTTTTCAGAGGGAGTATATCCCTGCTGCGATTTGGATAAACTTGGAAATTTTCCAAAACCTGTTTGGAGACCTCTGAATCCGGAATGTCAAAACATGGGTAGGATGCTTAGGACAATGCCAAAGATTTGGAAGGTGTATGAGCGAGTTTGAGGCATTGCTTTGAAGAAGGAGATGTTTCAATTCATCTTTGACCTTGAAACTGATATTCAGATGGTGTTGAAGAAAGGGTTCTGGACCTTTGATGATTGGGGCATGGCTATGGAGCGGTGGGTGGAAACGCCACCACCAAACTATCTGCAAACAGCAACGATATGGGTGAGGTTGCATAATCTTCCGGTCAATTACTTCACTTTAAAGACTATTGACGTAGTAGCAGCCAGTATTGGTCATGTGAAGTTGATAGAGTTTGATCCAACGAAGCCTCACTTGCTTGAGTATGTAAGGGTTCAAGTGGGTTTGACATCAATCAACCATTAAGAGATAAAAAGTCGGTGACTTTACGAGGAGGCAGAGTGGAGTATGTGGATGTTGTGTATGAAAGGGTTAGAAAGAAGTGCTTCCATTGTCTCCGACACTCTCATGTGGAACAGAAGTGTCCTTTGCTCGAAGGCTCACAGAACAAGGGAAAAGGGGTGGTCGGTCGCCATAATGCAGCAGAACTTGGCAAAACTGACTGAGAGATCAAACTGCAACTTACACAACTCTACCATGAAGAAGAGACCTTTTTGGAAACAGAAGTGCAAAAACAAATGGTTGGTAGTAGGTGATTTGTGTTCGAAGGTTTTCCATGGCTGGGCAAAGTCAAGGAAGATGAAGAATTTTGATACTTGCATTAGAGCATCTCAATTGTTGGCTTCATTTTTATTTTCAAAAATTCATTTTTTTTAAAATGAAGTGAAAAATGAAGCAACTTTTGCTCAATGGTTTGTAAAAAGAATATTCTAAGTGTATTCCATCCTTATTTTATCATTATTTTTTAACAACACTTTTTACTTTTTCATGTTTACAAATTTACCCAATTATTTGTTTTAATAATATTTCAACATAAATAGTATTTAATACAAATTTAACATTATCATATAATAAAATTATTACAAAAAAACATAAATAAATAAACAAAAACATTATATTTTATAAATAAGCACCATACATATGTTTCCACAAATGTTATATTATTAAGTTTTATATGTTTAGTTTGGTATTATTAATTATGCATTTAACTTTTTATATTAATTACTAGATTTTGACCCGCACTTTAAAAGCGCGAACATTTTTTCCATTTTGATAAACTGAATTAAATATTTTCTATTAAAATACAAATAATTTAAAAGCTGTTTTATAAGTATTTGAAAATGTTATATTGTATTGTTTTGTTTTTTAAGTATATTCGACCAAGACCCATAGTTGAATTTGGTTCCGATTTAATGAAAAAAAACTAAATTTTGACCCGCGCTTTCAAAGCGCGGGATTATTTTTGACATAAATCAAATTATATGAAATAAATTTGCATTTTTGATTATGTATCTACATTTAAATGTTACACATGAAGCGTTATATCCAATGTTTCGGGTTACGATCCGGACCCACGGTTAAACTGACAAACCGATGACTTTATATGGAATCCAATTTGATTTTTTTAAACTCGTTATTTAAATTTTTTATAAAACCCGCAAAATAATCTAAAACTTGGGACCCGACTAGTGGTTGAACCTATGGGTGGTCCACTATGTAATACAGTTTGACTTAAATTTTTATATTTAAAGTATTCTAATTTATGAATGTTTAGATGAATGATGAATATATTATGAATGTTATGCTCTGATATTACAAAATTAGCCATACAAATTTTTAGTCAAACTGACTTATTATTTTGTTGTAAGCGTAATGGATCAATATTTGAGAAGATACATACTAAATTAGAAATAGATTTAGCATCAATGATTCATATATGTTTATTACAATTTAGTGATATAAGTTTGAAATAAATGTAATTTCTTATTTAATTATTTAGTTTAACTTTATTGTTCACATGTAATTGAAATTTTTTAGATGTTTTGTTTTTGGTTGATTTTAAATTTTAAATTTAATTTAACTATTCATTTTAGACATTTTAATTTTTTTTTGTCAACAGTATTTTTTATTAATGAGGTATGGGTCAAATATTACAACAGTGGGTCTTCAGCCCAAACGAAAACAATAACAATGTCTTCGTGAGGAAGCATTAGCAACTACGTGTGATTCCGCTTCATCTCCTCCTGCCACGTGTAGAGCATGCGTTAGGGAAGTTCTCGAACAGTCTCCCATCGCCGATGATCTTCATTGCTGATCTCCGTCCATCTTCACTGTTTGCTTCTCATGCCCTAATCATCGACCCAAACTCTGGTATCTTCACCTCCATCTCCTTTTCTTCTTCTCCTTTGGCTTCGCCCAACTGGTTAGGAAAGCGCAGGTCCTCCTCGCCGGAAAACACCGCGAAGATTTGAGACCGCCCCACTTAGGATTGACGGTAAAGGAACACCGCGAAATTGCTCCCTACAACAGAACGGTTCCACCAAGAAGATTAAGTAAAGGAATAAATCCATTTAAAACACCAGTGAGATGCTTTTATCCGATCAAAGATCGTATTATTACTCAGTCTTATCAAAAGAGATATATAACAAAGGAACTAATTCGAAAGACTGAAAACTTTATTTCATCAACTTAATCAGGAAGAGAATATAAAACTTGAAAAAACAGAACCGATTAAGTTGAAGATCACAACAAAATCGCCTGACAAAAGCGAAACATAGACCAAAATCGCCTAGCAAAAGGTAAAATCGATCAAAGATGATCGAAGGTATATTACAAAATCAAAAGTCCGACTATCATCGGAAAATAATCTGATGTGTCGGAATTCACACTCTCTCTCTGAAGGATAGAGATGTGGCAAGAGAGACAGAGGCTGGCCATTATTTAGACATTTTAATATTTATTAATTTTTATTTTGTTATATTTTTTTATTATATATCTAATAATAATGTTTATTATTAGATTTTGACCCGCACTTTAAATCGCGAGATGAATTTTTATTCAAAAATTTATTTACTAAAATTAGAAATCTTATATAGATCTTTTTTTATAAAAATATTTGTTTTAAATTATATATAATAAAAATTAAAAATTACATGAATATAATTTTATGAAAATAAGATAATTTATTTATATAACTTTCTTTGTATCAATTTTACTTATATTTAATTATGAATATAAATTATGTATATATATATTATAGAAATTTTATTTATTATTATATAAATGAAAATTAATTAGTTTTCGTTTTCCATTATAGTTAATATTAATTATGAATTTTATTATTTAAAAGTAAATATTAAAAATGTATATTTACATTTTAAATAAAAGATATTAAAAGATATTATTAAAATCTAATCTTTAAAAAAAGATATCTAAGAATATCTTTTAGATATCTTATTTTGAAAATATTAAAATAGTTAGTTAGATATAGTATACATTTAATAACAACTCAGTTAGTTGTAGGAGAATAAATAGAAAATTGAATAAATGTAATGGTCTAACATAGACTACTTGTAAGTAGATAAATATTGCTCATGTTTTAATAGTATTGATGTTAACTAAAAATTTGATAAAACTTGGTAAAAATCTAAAAGTCGCTATTAATCTGCGATACGATATTAATTGATCCGTTAAAATCCAAATTGTTAATGAAATTTTTTTATTAAATAAATTATATTTTTAATATTATGTAAAACGGAAAAACTTTAATTTCTTAGACGTTGGTGCAAAATTTATTATGTCACTCGAAGAAAATGAGACGATGGTAAATGAAAAACCGATATGACAATATTAATTTCTTTTTGTTATTAATAACATATGATAATTTTAAATTTTTATTTATTTTAGATCTAAGATTTAATTTATATAAAAATATTTACACTTGAATTGGTATATCAATATTATGGAAAAATGACATAGTAAATAATTTTTTTTATTTTCATATATATACTTATACTGAATCGTTAAATAATATTATGCATGAAAAATGATATTCTAATTAATGGAGAATATAGTTTTCATTAAAATTAGAATTATTATCATTCACAAAAATATGGAAAGTTATTAGTTACCATAAATATAGGGAATGATCAGTTTTTTAATTTAAGTTAATAATGTTAATTGCAAAATTAAATATCAGTGACATACCATGTAATTAACTTAAAAACTAATGGTAGAATCCTAATAGGGATTATGTTTTAATAGTATAGATGTAATTTTCTTTTTATTAGTGGAAGTTTTAGTATATTTAATATTTTAAACTTATATGGTGAAAATAACAACTGAAATTAGAAATTAATTGGGCTGTATTAAAGTATTTAATTTATTTTAGTAAAATATAAGAATAAGAAAAAGTTAAGGACCAATTTACAATTAGAAAAGTTTATCTTCAAAAAATGAAGATGTGAATAGTATATTTTCAAATTTGAAGCAACACTGTTCATAACTTCATTTTGAAGTAAAAAATGAAATAGGATCAGAGTAAAATTGGCTTCAAAATGAAGCAGTAAATGAAAAATGAAGTGGGGGTTGGAGATGGTCTTAGTAGACTCTAGATGAATTGAGCAAACAGAGGAGGAAGCGAAGGGAGAGATCACAGTGCAATACTTTATGAATCTTTTCCGCTCCTCTTCTCCATCTGATACTGATGAGCTTCTTCATGGTATGGAAGCTAAGGTGACAAAGAGTATGAATATGAGATTAACCAAAGAGGTTTCATATGCAGAGATCAAGAGAGCTGGTAAGGCTATTAAAAGTGATAGTGCTTCGGGTGCTGATGGTATGACTGCACACTTCTTTCAAAAACATTGGAGTCAAACTGGCTCCATGATTACAAAAGAGGTGCATCGCTTTTTCAGAGAAGGTATATTGCCGTCCGAATGGAACTTCACTCACCTATTCTTGCTCTCGAAGAAACCAAATCCATCCAAGATGTCAAACTCCAGACCCTCCAGTCTGTGTTCTATTACTTAAAAGATAATTTTGAAGGTGTTGTGCGCGCGTCTTAAAGGGATTTTGCCATAGATTGTCTCTCCCAACAAGGAGAATTTGTTGCTGGCAGGATCATCTCTGATAATATGTTGATTGCACGTGAAATGGTGCACGGGCTGAGAACAAATCCAAACTGCAAAGAGGATTTCATTGCCATCAAAACATACATGTCAAAGGCCTCTGACCAAGTAGAATGGTTTGTTTTGGAAGCACTCTTTTTGAAGATGGGATTTGATATGAAATGGATTGATTGGATCATGTTGTGTATACGATCTATCTCGTATACCATCCTTTTAAATGGACAACAATTTGGTCATATTGCTCACGAGCGCGGTTTAAGGCATGGGGATCCTCTCCCCCCCCCCCCTTTCATTCTTTGTACTGAGGCTTTGGTTCATGTTATGAACAAAACTGGGAAAAACGAGCAACTTACTGGAATGAAGCTCACACGTCAAGGTCCCTCAGTACAGCAGCTTTTCTTTGCTGATGATAGTTTGTTTCTTATACATGCAGAATTGAGTGAATGCACAGCCTTTATGTGGTGTCTTGAGTTATATGGAAACGCCTTGGGACAGGAAATAAACTTTCAGAAGTCTTCTATTACCTTTGGCGCTGGTATTGATCAGGTGATCTGGAGACTCATTGCTGAGATTCTAGACACTGAAAACGAGGGTGGTGCTGGCTCATAGCTGGGATTACCTGAGTTTTAGTGGTTTGAAACAGAAACTACTGGCTTTCATTGGAGAAAAACTTAATAAAAGACTGAATGGATGGTATACCAAAACTACTGACTTTCATTGGAAAATGGAGGCCTTGGATTCAGAGACATAGAAGGTTTCAATCAGGCATTGCTTGCTAAACATGCTTGGAAGTTGTTAAATGACCCACAGAGCATACTGGAAAAGATTTATAAGGGTCAACACCATGCAAAAACATGTTTCTTAGAGGCAGGGAGTGGGTTCAGACATCTTACGCTTGGCGAAGCATTGTCTTTGGGAGGGAGCTGTTAAAGAAAGGGTTGATCAAGTCTATTGGTAAAGGTCTAAACTCATTTGTGTGGCTGGATAAGTGGATCATGGATGAGGAATCCTGCATACCAGTCAACAAACAGATCCTTTTTGATGTGAATCTTAGAGTCTCAGACTTACTTGATCAGAATGGTAATTGGCGTGTGGAGTTGCTGAGTGATATATTCCTGGAAAATGAGGTGAATTTTTTTCTCTCTTCAGATAGGAGGTATAGAAGATAAATACATATAGACGTACACAAATCACGGAGCTTAAACTGTCAAGAGTGGCTATTGGTTATTAGCGAATTGAGAGGCATTCAGAACTGACAACATGATGGTTCAAGAACAACAGCTTAAAGCAACGGGTTTGGAAGATAGCCACTCTACAAAAAATCAGAATGTTTTATGGCATGTGCTCTCTGGTGCCTTAGCAGTGGCTGATAGGCTCTAGTCTAGAGGTTTTAATGTGCATGGAGCTTGTTTGCTGTGTCATTCTGAACCGGAAACAATCAATCACATGTTGTTTCGTTGCACAAAAGCTTAGGAACTATGGAACATGACATTCTGTCCTAAACCTTTGCAAGGGTTCACCACGTTTTTAGAAGAAAACATGACCTTCTGTTTTGATTCTCTGGACAACCAAGCCTCCGGAGATGATAGTGTTCGCTCTCTTCTTTGGTTACTGTGGAATGTGTGGAAGAACATGAACTCGATCTTATATGCATAGACTTAGGAATCTCCCCTGTTTTGGGTACGCAATGCAGAGGAAGAAGCTTCTATCTGGGTTGAGGTTAACAAACAAGCTCAAAACATGAACCTGCAAAGTGTCATACCAAGGGACCAGGAACTGTGGTGTTGTCCTTTACGAGGAACAATCAAATGCCACATTCATGTGAACTGGAGAAATGGGGTTTTGCAGAGTGGATGAGCTGGGATTGCGTGGGATTACTGATAGATTCAAGAAACTATACTATAGGAAGAAGAAGGAGAATGAGATATGGAAAGAGAAGGGAGTTAAGGAATGAAGGAATGTGGAAATGGGATAAACTTCTACTTCAAAGAGAGTCTTTGCAGTTACAGAAGTCAAACTATAAATATAGTCTAGAATTCATTTGTAAAAGGTATGCTATGATATTGATTGTTATAGACGAGATGAGTCAGTACTTCGTAGTCATTACGAGACTAGTGAATTAGAGTTGAGTTCGTCATGAGAGCTTAATTCGACATTCATAATGAAAGTTGTACTTGTTTCATTGGATCAATAAGAGACTACTATTGTTACAAGGCGATTACTAGATCTATAGTCTATCATTGGTGCGGTGAAACTCGATTGATCCCACGCGACAACGAATGGAAGAAAAGATGACCGGAGACGATTTCATTTCAACACCGAGCTCAGAGATACAACAATCACCGACGCTGCAAAAATTTCACGACAATATGGAAATTTTACGGTTAGGTTATGATCGGATAGCTCGGAACGATAAAGCGACATAAGCAAGATTAGATGATGGAGAAGAAGATGGAGACGATCGGAACGGAGTCGACGGCTAGATTCGAAACCTTGGAGAATTGAATGTCTACGATTCCGAAGATGTTAACGCAAATCGAAGCCGCTGCAAATTTCACACAACGAGCTGGAAAAGAGGTCGCATCTGCATCTCAATCACAACACGGTCAGGTACCACTTTCTTTCCCTGAACCGGAGCAAAATCAAACTCAGCTAGGTTATCGGGAAATACAAAATACGATTGCGAAAAGAGATTCGATGTTACGCAAAATTGAGATGCCTGTGTTTTCTGGCCCTCTGCCGTTTGAATGGATATCCAGAGTTGAGAGATTTTTTCAAATTGGTAACTACAACGAAGAGGAGAAATTATATTTGGTATCACTAAGTCTAGAAGGACCAGTTCTGCAGTGGTTTAACGGGGAGACAATAGCTGATCCATTTTTGAGCTGGAATCAGTTTACAAAGAGGATGTTGGACAGACTTGGGGTCCTATTGATAATGATCCGGCAGCAAGATTGTTCTGCATACGACAGGATGGTGATATGGTGAGCTACGTGAACGAATTTGAGACATTACGAAATCAAGTAACAGGAATTGATGAGAAGAATCTTATCAAGGTTTTCTTTAACGGATTGAAGTCAGAAATGAAGGAGGTTATCAGGCTAAAAGAACCAGTGAGCTTGACAGATCACAAACTGGCAGTGTTGACGATGCAAAGCACAGCTTTTTGTAAAGTGATTAGTTCTGAAAATGGTGGTCATCAGACATCTATAATATGTCATGCGCCTCAAGCTCAGCGACAGAATGGAGACAATCAAAAAGTAGAGTTGGTAGAGAATAAAGAAAACAACTTCCAACAACGAAGCACACTCCGACCAAGACTGCAATTTTTGGATGCAGAGCTTGACCGTATGCTAAGGGAGAAAGTGTGTTTCCGTTGTAAAGCACCATGGACACCGGCTCACAAAACAGAGGGTCCAAATAGACAACTACGGGTTTTAACAGTGATTAATGGACTAGAACTCGAGCTTGTGAATCATGAGGAGGACAACGAGATACACGTCAATCCCGAGCCTCAAATTCTACATACATTGTCACTAAACTCGTACTTGGGCATTGATTCCCCAAAGACAACGAAGATGAGGGGATGCATATGCGGTAAAGAGGTGATAGTCATGCTCGAAAGTGGAGCATCTCACAACTTCATCACACCAGAGGTTGTGAACAAGCTGCGCCAGAAACTTTATGTTGATAGCAGCTTGGACGTGTTGTTGGGTAATGGGGTGACTGTGAAAGCTTCGGGAATTTGCCAAGCAGTCACATTCCAATTAAATACAACCAACTTCACTAGTGACTTCATCTCTCTTGAACTGGGAAATGTGGATATTATACTAGGCATTCAATGGCTTGAAACATTAGGCATATGTGAAGTGGATTAGAAGGAGCAGGTCCTTTCATTTGTCTATGAGGGGAATAGGGTGACTCTGTTAGGAGATAAGTCACGACAATGCACCAAGTTCTCTTTCAAGTCGTTGATGCCAGTCCTTATCTGTGGACAGATATGAAGGGAAGTGCTTCTCTCCACAGCTATTGGAACATCCTCAACTCCAGATACTTCACCAAAATTCCCACTGCTACTCCATGAATTTGCAGATGTGTTCTCCATTCCTAAATCATTGCCACCATTTAGAGGAAAAGAACATGCAATATTGTTAAAACCAGGAGTTTCTGCATATATGTTCGTCCTTATCGTTACCCACACGTAAATAAGGTAGCAATGGAACAGATGGTGAACGATATGCTTTCTACTGGAATTATCAGACCAAGTACAAGCCCTTTCTCCAGTCCGGTACTCTTAGTGAAGAAGAAGGATGGTTCACTACGATTCTGTGTGGATTATAGAGCATTGAATAAGGCTACAATTTTGGATAAATATCCAATTCCAGTAATTGATCAACTACTTGATGAGCTCAATGGCGCTTCAGCCTTCTCTAAGTTGGATCTACGTTCTGGTTATCATCAAATAAGAATGGTTGAAGATGATATTCCGAAAACGGCTTTCCGAACAGTAGAGGGGCATTATGAGTTCCTGGTCATGCCATTTGGACTCACCAATGCGCCAGCTACGTTGCAGGCTCTGATGAATCGAGTGTTTAAACCGTTTCTGCGGCGCTTTATCTTCGTATTCTTCGATAAAATATTGATTTATAGCTCAGCTATGCGAACACACGAGGAACATTTGAGATTGGTTCTACAAGTATTAAGAGAGAAGAACCTATTTGCCAATCAGAAGAAATGTACTTTCGGGGTAGAGAATGTTGAATACTTGGGTCATATGGTTTCAGTTTGGGGTGTCGCTACGGATTCAGCCAAGACAGAAGCGATGAATATTTGGCCAACACCCAAGACGGTCAAGCAGTTACGAGGTTTTCTTGGGTTAACCGGTTATTACAGGAGGTTTATCAAAAATTATGGCAGTATAGCTCGACCGTTAACTACCCTCTTGAGGAAAGATCAATTCGGCTGGACCCATAAAGCACAGGAGGCGTTTGACAAGTTGAAAAATGCCATGGTCACTGCCCCTTTTTTTGGAATTACCAGATTTTCAGCAGGTGTTTTTGGTAGAGTCGGATGCATCATGACACGGGTTGGGGCGGTACTCATGCAGAAGAAGGGCCCTATAGAGTTTTTCAGCCACACTCTTACTTCGAGGGAACAACTAAAACCTGCATATGAACGAGAGCTATTGGCTATAGTCATGGCTATAAGGAAATGGAAACATTACCTTGCATGAAGAAAGTTTCATGTCCACACTGATCAACGAAGTTTGAAGTTCTTACTTGAGCAGAAGGAAGTGAATTTAGAATATCAAAAGTGGCTAACCAAAATTTTGGGATTCGACGTCGATATCTTTTACAAACCCGGACCAGAGAATAAAGCAGCCAATGGTCTATCTCGGTCTTTGTCCGTTTCATCTCTTTGCTTAGCTTTGACAATACCAACTGTGTTACAATGGGAGGATTTGTATAAGGAGATCAGGGAGGATGCAGTGATACAAGCTGCAATTGAACTACTTCAGAAGGGTGAGTTGGTCTCGAAGAAATATCAAGTGATAGAAGGCAGATTGTGGTCTAAGAAACGTCTAGTTATCCCCAAACATTCTCGTTTTATCCCAGTAATCTTGAAAGAAGCCCATGACAGTAAGATGGGGGACATTCATGGGTACTCAAAACAGTGAAGAGAGTACTATGTTCTTTTTCTTGGAAGGGAATGTATAAGCAGATTCAACATTATGTGGCTTCTTGTGTGGTATGTCAGACACACAAACATTGAACTCTCTCCCCTGCTGGGTTACTGCAACCACTGCCGATTCCAGAACGTGTATGGGAGGATATTAACATGGACTTCATCGAGGGACTTCCTACATCTAATGGTTTCAATGCAATTTTGGTGGTTATCGATCGACTGAGTAAATTTGCTCATTTGATTAGCCTCAAACACCCTTTCACAGCCTTGGATGTCGCTAAACAGTTTGTGGTGGGTGTGGTTAAGTTGCATGGTTTTCCAAACAGTATTGTTTCAGATAGATAACGGATATTCTTGAGTTCTTTTTGGACGGAAGTGTTTCGTTTAGCTGGTACTACCGTGAAGTACAACGCTGCGTTTCATCCTCAAACGGATGGGCAATCCGAGGTATTGAACCGTTGCTTGGAGACCTATTTGCATTGCTTCTCATCGTCTCATCCCAGACAGTGGCACAGCTTTTTGGCGTGGGCTGAGCTATGGTATAACACTACTTATCATAAGTCCCTTCAAACTACTCCTTTCAATGTCATTTATGGTCGTGATCCTCCTCCACTCTTGCGTTTTGAACCTGGCTCAACAACTAACTTTGAGTTAGATAAGTCCTTTTAGGAAAGGGACGCTGCATTAGATGCATTGAAACAAAACTTACTACGTGCTCAGGATATTATGAAACAACAGGCGGATAAGTCTAGGAGGGAGGTAACGTTTGTTGTGGGTGATATGGTTTATTTGAAGCTCCAACCTTATCGTCAGAAGACAGTCAGCAGATGTTTTTGTCAAAAACTTGCTGCCAAATTTTATGGTCCTTACAAGATCCTCGAACGAGTGGGACAGACGGCCTACAAGCTTCAACTTCCTCCTGCAGCTCGTATTCATCATGTTTTTCACTTCTCTCAATTTAAACTGGCCTTAGGACAACAAGACTACTGTATTGCACTTCCTCCAAATTGTATCACGGACACTACAAGAATACACGGACATAATGACTATGGTATTGGTAGTAATTTGGTCGTAAATGGAACATTACGACCAAATTACTACCAAATCTGTTTGGTCGTTAACCATTAGTCATAATGCACATATAGACGTAATGTGGTCGTAATGTACGACCAGAATCGTTGGTCGTAAGGTAGTCGTACATTTACGACTAATAGACCTAGTTGTAAACGAGACGTACAAATGCTGGTCGTAACGTAGTCATACTTACGAGTAGTAAGGTGGTTGCAAATCGACGACCAATGAACATCTACATAGATGTAACGTGGTCGTAAGCTTACGACTACATTACATCTTCAGTAGAGGTTCATTGGTTGTAATTTTGAGACTAATGTACGACCTAAAAATTAATTTTTAAGAAATAATTTTGGTTAATTAAAATATTTAAATTTTTTTAATTTTTTTTTTTAAAATTTGATATTTGAAAATAAAATATATAGTTAATATCAATAAACCTAATAATATTCATAATAAACCTAATAATATTCATAATATACATTTTGAATACAAAAATAAAAATAAACCGAAGAATTAATTGTTTAGGTTGATCTCGTGCAAGAGATCGGAACTAGTCTGATCCGCACATCTCTCTAAATCCGCCTGCTCTTCTGGAGTGGGCCCTGGGTTTAAGCTCCCACATAGATTCTGCCACGCAGCGGAAACAGTCGGATTGAGGTTGGGGGTTGACTCTATCATGAGATCGCAGAAAGTTCCAATAGCCTTAAATTTGTTGTTGTGGTCGGCTATGACATTGTTGGCTGCTGCCAAATCCCTCTGAAGAGAGGATTATTCTTCCCTTCTTGCAGTGTGTTCAGCTCTCGCCCTCGGGACATCGTTGACAGTTCTGATCCCAACTAGACATCCCTTTTCTTCGGGTCAACCTTCAAAGAATAAATTAATTTTATTCACAGAATTAAAAATCTGAAATTCTATATAAATAGAAATCTTTAAAATCAAATATGTTACCTCCTCAAAAATTTTGTCTTGTAGGATGGTGGAAAGCTGGACCGGTGTACCTTTCGGATTTGCTTGTGTCAGCTGAGTCTGCACATCTTGGATTCGAGCCTCTACATCGTTGTAGATCTTCTCTGCTACAGGATGTGAGAAAGTGTCATCGGCATGCTGATGTGTTTCCTTGTAAAGTCGGGCCAGCGATGGTGGTGCTCCTTCTTTGGCAGCCTATATTAAAAAATCTAATTAATTAAGCTCATGAGGCGTTCAATACTTAATAAAAAGTAAAAAAAATCAAGTAAAGACTTACAATCTGTAGAGCCCTCCCCGCGTGTGGAGTCTGTCCGGAAGTATGAGGTACCGGCAAGTTACCTTCAGCATCACGGGTCATCCGGACAGTTGCACATTTGAGAGACCTCGCGATCGAGTCAGGCAAATTCCAGTAAGCCTTCAAGTCATTCCAAACATCATTGCTGAGGTAGGATTCTTTTGCATTATCCCCTTTAACCCTCCACCTTTCCTTCCAATCACCAACAATATTTTTTAGGTGTTGCTGAGCCTTCTTATAGAACCCCTTCTTCACCTTTTCCTTCACACCGAGGGACCAATTCCATTTTTGCTACAAAATATTATTCATGAATTAAAATTATTAATTAAATATGGATAAAATAATAAATTGTAAATCAATAATAAATAAAATAATATTTAAAACTAACTGCAAAGCACTTGAACCAAGTGATGCGAACGTGCTCTGGTGTAAGAGACCAGTTCGGATGCGCTTCCCGGAAGTTTGCCCTGATGATATCACCAACGCTATGTCCCACACAACCGTCTGTTAAAAACCTACAACATTTGAAACCATACATATATTTAGACCTGATTTTATTTAAATAATGGATATATATTAAAATAAATAATCAATTAATTAATTGACATACCAAAATGTGCCTTCAGGTCGATCGGGATCGATGATGTCTAAACCTTGTCGGCCCGGCATCTGGAGAATGTCTTCCACTGTATATCGTGCATATGGAAGATTTGGTGGCACCAGCAAATCTGGATGTGGCTGTGCAGGAGCCGGAGCAGCTGCAGAACCCGCAGGCGGAGCACCTCTAGGAGGCGGAGCCTGAGGCTGATAAGGAGGTTGCTGCTGTGGATGCTGGTGTAGAGGCTGATGATCATGATGCTGCTGAGCCTGCTGATCGTGATGCTGTGGCGGCGGGTCGTCATATTGGAAGAATACAGCCGCGTCTTCGAACTGCGGATAATAGGGAGCTGGGTTTGGGTCGTATGGCGCTGGAGGCACATACGGTGGAAGTTGGCTGTCCGGGACAGTGCCTTGGCCCGATGAAGATGTGCCGGAGGTCGAACCTTCATGATTCGATGACGACTGTCCGAGAAAAGTACTCGCGTAGGAGTTCCCGGCGGACGCGGACGCCATGTTCCTAATTCTCTTTCTACCGCTCATTGCAATATCGTCAATCTGAAAATTTTAAAAAACACAAAGATGTTAATATAATTATAAAGAATTATAAACATATTCTAATTTCATTATAACATGATCCTAATCGACTACCACCCTAAACTAATTCCAAACCTAAACTAATCACCTAACTAACCACCTAAATCTATAAAAAAAACATACCTGCTAGGGTGGCTTTTCGGTTGTTAGAGAGAGGTGAGATAGCAACCAAGTTGCCTCGCCAAGGGGTTGTATATATAGAATTTTACGTAGGTCGTTAGGTAGTCGTAATGTTACGACCACATTGAGACTAATAGTTGTCAAATGGTCGTAACGTTACGACCAACTTGGGACGCATAGTAGTTCAGTGGTCGTAATGTTACGACCAATTAGAGTCCAAAATAATTTACCACTAGATAGAGACTAGTCAGTACGACCAATGTGGGACTAAAGGGGGACTAAAAATTTTTACGACCACATAGGGACCACAAGTTTAATAGGAAAAGTTTAAAGAGGTTTATCAAACCTTTTGATAAACCTCGGTTTAACGGTTCAAATATTTCGATTGATACAATTTTATCTCCAAAAAAATCTACCAGATGCTGAGGATTCATCCTAAGAAAAGAAATTTCGTTTCTTAGGAGGAATCCTCAGGCGCCTGATAGATTTTTTGCGGAAGATAATCTATATATCAAACAAAAAAAATTGTTTTTTTTTTTAATTTTGTGGACCCAAATGGCTTCTATTTATAGAAAATTCGAAAAGTGTTACGACCAATTTGTATCCACGGTCATACCCATTTAGTCGTAAAATAGTAGTATGTTTACGACCAATGAGCTTCCAAACCTTTATGTGATCGTAATGCAGTAGTTATTTACGACCAATTAGCCTCCAAATTGTCTTCATACCCTGAAATCGAAACCCCAAACCTCAAACTCCAAACATCTAAAGTTACATACTCTACTTACCCCTAAAACTACAACGATTTCAAATAAGCTCATAATTTTGCAAACACAATTATTGATTAAACATTTTATTAGAATTAAAACAGTACATAAACAAACTTGATCACTCGTCATCAGAAACATCATCCACATCATCATTTTCTTCAAATTCATTTTCGTTGGCTTCGTCCATAATTGCATCGTCTAGAAGTTCTCCATATCCCGGATTTTGCAGATCAACAAGTAAAATATGATCAGTAACTTTCTCAGGAACGGCTACTACAGTTACGGCATCTTCTTGTAAAGGCGGTAGTTCATCAAATATTAATACTCGGCCCCGAGGTGTAACTTTTATACCGGCTAACCAAGATATACCCGATTTTCTGATCCTCGGGTATGGAATAAAACAAACTTTGTCTGCTTGCGAAGCCAATATGTAGGGTTCAAATTTGATGTACCTCCGTGTAGAATTTATATCCACCACACCAAACTTGCTATACCGAACACCTCTAGTGACCGTGGGGTCAAACCAGTCACATTTGAAGAGAACGCATTTTAGCTTCATGTCGGGGAACTCCACTGCGATGATCTCTTTTAAGATTCCATAGAAATTTGTTTCACCTTTCACACATAATCCAAAGTTCATTGTTGCTCGACTATTTCCATATTCATAAGTATGAAAAGTGTAACCTCGTGTGAAATACATAGATGCTGTGGTGATCTTAGCAACCGGACCTTGTATCAGTATGTGTAACCACTGAGGATAACATGGGTCATCGTAAGCTACATGGTTCGTCAACATGTAGTTAAATATATAAGTGTTGGTCTTTTCTTTTGTATATATATATATATATATATATAGTAATCATGTATACCTGCGTCTTTAACCACTTGACAAAGTGTTGGTCTTTCCTTTTGTTGAGATCATTTGTTGATATCCTTGGTATAGCTTCTTCGACTTGGGCGACGAAGTCTTCTTCAACCACTCAAGCTCCTCGAAAAGGAGAATGTATGTGTGGGCACTGTGAGCGTCTTCTGAACTCGACCACCATACTTCTTTCACCTTTTCACCTAGACGTCCAACTTGACAGAATATGTCTGGAACATCTTCAACAACTTATGTCGGCATAACACCACCATCATCATATCTGCTCGTAGTCCTTTTACGTGTCCGAAATTGTGACCCAAAGTAGTACGAGGTAAAGTGAGATATTTCCGCATTTAAAATCCCAGCAACTATTGAACCCTCCACCCCTGCCAGATTTTTTTTGCTTTCCCTTTCAAATGTTTCATAGCTCGCTCGTAAGGATACATCCATCCATTATGAACAGGTCCACGAAGCAGTGCCTCATATGAAGGTGGATAACTAGATGCTCCATTACGTCAAAAAAGCTAGGAGGAAAATTTTTCTCCAAATTGCACATCAAGATCGGGATATTCTCATCAAGTTGTCTGATGACGTCAACAGTTAAGGTGCATGCGCTAAGATCTTTGAAAAAAGCTCTGATGCCTACAAATTAATAATAAACATGCAAGCCAACGTAAAAAACATTTTCAAAACAATATAACTTCAATTATATATTTGTTAAGTACCTGCTAGTGCTTCATGAACATTTTTTGGAAGTAACTCCGCAAATGCAAATGGAAGAAGTCGTTGCATAAACACATGACAGTCATGACTCTTCATCCCTGTAAACTTTTGCCCCTGCTGGTCAACTCATCTAGATAGATTTGAAACATATCCATCAGAAAACTTCACATCGGAAGCCACCCACTTGAACAAAGCCGCTTTTGCTGTTCCTGACAATCTGAATATGGGAACCAGAACTTTCCCATCGTTTTTAATATGCAGCTCAATCCTAGAACATAATGCATGCAAATCCAACCTAGAGTTTTGTTATCTTTGGCTTCCCAGGGACGTTCAACAAAGTATTGATGATGTTGTCAAAGAAATTCTTCTCTATATGCATCACATCAAGATTGTGGCACAGAAGTAGATTTTTCCAATATGGAAGTTCCCAAAATATATTCTTCTTTTGCCAATTATGTTGTATCCCGTAACCATCAGGCATATTTGCAAGAGTATGCCAATTACCCCCCTTTCGTGATTGTGTATAGTCCACCATAGTAATCAATATCATTCTCGATTTCTTCTCCAGATAAATATGGTGGAGCAGTGTCCCGTACAACCCTTTTTGCCTGGAACAATTTCTTGTTCCTTTGGTACGTATGGTTAATGGGAAGAAATCTTCAATGACAATCAAACCATGACGTCTTCCTACCATTCTTCAGCTGAAATGCGTCTGTGCTTCTCATACAGTAAGGACAAGCTAGCCCCCCATGCGTCGTCCAACCTGACAACATCTTGTATGCAGGAAAGTCACTAATGGTTCACAAAAGAACTGCTCGCATTGTAAAGTTTGTTCTTGTTGAACAATCATATGTCTGCACGCCTGTAGATCATAATTCCTTCAGTTCTTCTATCAAAGGCTGTAGAAAGACATCGAGGGACCTCTTTGGATGCTTAGGACCAGGTATCAACATACTCATGAAAAGCATTTCCTTTTCCATACACATCTCTGGTGGAAGGTTGTATGGTGTCAAGAAGACTGGCAAAGCGAGTATTGTCTTTCCGACATTCCAAATAGACTAAAGCCATATGTGTAAAGCCCAAGATAAACATTGCGGGGGGTGCTTGCAAAATCAGGGTACACTGAATTCAAGTGTTTCCACGCTTTTGCATCAGAAGGATGATTGATCTCGCCTTCCTTCTGAGTATGTTCCGCATGCCATCTCATTGATGTTGCCATCTTCTCAGATTGATATAATCTCTTCAATCTATCCTTACTAGGTAAGTCCCACATCCGCTGGTACGGCACCTTATTTCGTCCACGTCCTTGCGGTTTATATCGTGGCTTCTTGCAAAATTTACACTCTAACAATTCTGCATTGGCTCCCCAATATATCATACAGTTGTCTATACACACATCAATCATCTCTAAAGGTAAGCCAAGACTATGAACCAGTTTTTGAATTTCACAATAAGATTCAGCACACAAATTATCTTCAGGCAAAGACTCTTTAAACAACTCAGCCCATGCATCCATACAAACTTCAGGTAAGTTATGATTAGTTTTGATATTCATCATGCTAGCTGCCAATGATAATTTAGAAAGACCTTCTCTACAACCTTCATAAATAGGCTCGTTAGCTGCTGCTAGCATATCATAAAATCTTTTTGCATCCAAGTTAGGTCCCTATACATTTTCTACCTCTTCTATTACTGATGTTGTTGTTTCACGAAATGCATCTGTAACCATATCATGCATCCTATCATGATCTACCATATTATCCTCTTGATGGTAACTTTCAGAAGGCACATGTGGTTCTCTATTACGAACATTTACAACCTGATTACTACCACTAGCTTCATTTCTATTATCACTCTCTCTGTGGTTAAACCAGATATAGTAATGTGGAGTAAATCCTCTATTTACTATATGTTTCCAAACCGTTTAACTAGCAGCAAACTTCGTATTGTTGCATTTACGACAGTGACAGAACATTTTACTTGTTTCCCGTGTGAGAGATGTTTGTCCGGCCCGGTACATGAATATCTCTGCTCAATTGAGAAATTCGTTTGTTACTCTTCCCGTTGAATCTTTATGCGCATACATCCAACTCCGAAGCTCATAGATATTTCCCGACATTTTTTCACTCTTTTTCGTTTTTTTTGGTGCATTTTAAGAATGAGGAGAAGATCATATTTATAGGGAAAATTTCGATTTTGGTAAGTAACTAGATTACAACTAATTTACGTTTTGTCATAAGATAACTGCCAATGTACAACTACAGCAGTCGTAATTTGGTTGTCAATTGGATGCTATTGAGTATATGTAAGTTAGCCGTAAGATTACGACTAGATTACAACTAAATATAAATTTAGTCGTAAAGTAGATGTAAATAGACGTCCACTTTACGACTAATAGTTTTAGTAGTAAATTTACGACCAGATGACGTCGAAATGTTTTTTGGTCGTAAATTAGTCGTAATAAAGACGTAAATTTACGACCACACATTTGTGGTTGTAAACCGTGGTCGTTATGGTCGCGTTTTCTTGTAGTGGGAGTTCGATGAGATACTTGAACCGGAGGAGGTGTTGGATAAACGATACAGCTCAACGGGGGACTTGGAATTGTTGATCAAATGGAAGGACAAGTCTTCGTTGGAGCATTCTTGGATGTTATATCAGGAGTTTGTGGAATGTTGTCCTTCTTACCAGCTTGAGGGAAAGCTGGATTTCGTTGGTTTAAGTATTGATAGATTCAAGAAAGTATACTATAGGAAGAAGAAGGAGAATGAGATACGGAAAGAGAAGGGAGTTAAAGAATGAAGGAATGTGGAAATGGGATAAACTTCTACTTCGAAGAGAGTCTTTGCAGTTACAGAAGTCAAACTATAAATAGAGTCTAGAATTCGTTTCTAAAAGGTATGCTTTGATCTTGATTGTGATGGACGAGATGAGTCTGTACTTCGTAGTCGTTATGAGACTAGTGAATTAGAGTTGAGTTCGTCATGAGAGCTTAATTCGACATTCACAATCAAAGCTGTACCTGTTTCATTGATTCAATAAGAGACTACTACGGTTACAAGGCGATTACTAGATCTATAGTCTATCAATTACATGGGTAATGCTTTATTCCATGGTCGTGATGCTTTTACTCCATCGGCAAATCGCGTGATAGAAGAGTTGAAAGGTATCATATGGTCCTACAAAGTGAGAGAGATCTACATTTTGACTCACTGAGCATAGCTTCAGATCATTGGAAACTATTGAAGCAATCACATCTCCTTCTTTGTGGCCAAGATTTCGCTGTCTCTTGGAGCAGATTACATCCTTTTGTAGTCTCTTTGCTTCAATTTTCTTTGAAGCTGAGAGAGTGTGTGCCAACTCAGTAGCTCGAGATATAGCTAAAAGTGTAATGAGAGATGGGGATTGCGGTTATATCTTCCTCTAGGCAGACCAGCCTGACTTCATCAACGTCTCCTCGAAAATGCATCCAGACAAGACTATTTCATCTTTCCTTTAAGGTTTTGTCTTTGTGTTGTGTTATTCTCTTTTATGGTACTTTCCTTAGCATCTATGTCTTGTTCGAACATTTATTATCAGACGTTAAAAAAATAGAGGAAGATTGATATTTCCATATTTTAATTTGATGGTATATTTATCAAAAACTAATTAAAGAGTACGATCCATATTTAGTTGAATATTAAGAAAAAAATGTTTTCAATTTTTCCTACATTTAAAACCTTGTATTTTTATTTAATTGTTATTATCCACACTTGACGAAATTTAGACAAAGAGAGATTGACACTAACAGAATATAAGTTGAAGGTTTATTCATTGGAAAAATAATTATGAGAGGTTTTTATGAGTTTTATTACTAAAAATCCACAAAATATTCAATGATAACATTTTGAATGAAAATAATAACATTAAACTCGTCCACAATGACATGATCTTCAGACCAAAGCATTTAGCTTTGTCCACTTCCGGAAAACTGTCATAAGCATGAGTGATGAACATTGGCAAAATATCCCACTTATCATACCAATCCACAAACCCTGTGCTCACAAAAATGAATTAAACACACAACATCATCAATAAATTAAAGAAATAAATGTTTGCTTTATTTACCAATTTCATAAAACAGTACCTTGGCATACAACTTTAACTTGAAACCACAAAAGACTGCAATAGGCATTCCAATTAGGTAGAATGTTCCCAAATTTATAATTGTAACTACGTGCTGCCAACCGCATCCTCTGGCCACTCCTGTCGATAAGAAAATGAGTTTTTCTATGTTTGATATTCAAAACTAAAAAAGAAGGATCCTTTACCTGATAGAACACCTTGGATTGAATCTAGTGTTATAGATGCAGCAAGAAAGAATGTCAATGGTACAAACTCTTCTTTGATGACACGACTATTGCTGAATAACCCGACCCAACCATCGTGACCTACAAGTAAAGCAAGCACTACGCCAAGGCCAAGGACAAAAGACAACTTAACTGTTACAGAAGTGGCCTTCTTTGCGCCTTCTATATTTCCAGCTCCAAGTTCGTTGGACACACGCGTACTATAACGGTTTTAAGTTAAGTTTTTAAAATTACATGTTGAAAAAATAATTTTGTAATAATAGGAAAATACATAGTTTTGAAATGACTGATAAGATGGCTGACCTTGCAGTTGCGCTAAGCCCATATGTTAACATGTAGCTAATCGACTCTGTGTTGACGCTGAATTTAATTATACATTACGTAACAATAAGGTATTCTAGTTGATATGAAATATAACATTTATTTACTAAATAAAGGTATAAAGCTTACCATATAGCTACCAAAGAGGTGGTGATTTCCGGGTTAGGCATCAATCCTGCCAAGAACACAAGTATCTCGAAGGCCCAATATTCCAAACTGTTGCAACAACATAGTCCACTGTTAAACTTTTACAAGCACATGAAGTTAAGTAGTTAGTAATGGTTACTGATCGTACTTACCATACCATAGCAGCAGAAGGGAGGCTCAGTGTCAAGTTTATTACAACGTAACGAAATGATTCAAATGAAAACCCAGTCCATGTTTCTTTAAACTTGTCAGAACATATCACATAAGTTCCAAGGGAAAGGAAAGCTATCCACAATGAAATAGATGTAGCTATTGGAGCACCAATGAATCCAAGGCCAGCCAAACAGACCAGAACATATGCGATACCAATATTGATCACCAGGGGAACAAACGAGAAGATAACTAGCGGAGCAACGATGGATTGTGTTTGGCAAAATCTCAGAATACTTTGTAAGAATCCGTAAGCAAGTAAACCGGGAGTTTGGTATCTCATATAGAGTGCAGCTTGTCTTGAGATGTTGGGATCTTGTCCGATAAGTCTGAAAACCGGTTCTGTGAAGAACCAAAAGATAGAGATGAGGATGGTGAAAACTAACGAGACGATGCAAGATGATTGTAGATGAATCCCCAACATTCTGTAGCTTTTTGCACCAAAGCCTTGACCACATAATGTCTCAAGTGCTCCACTTAACCCTGTCTATAAAGAGGAAATTAGTCTATCTCGGGAAGGAGTATTCAGTAAATAATAGAGTCTGACCCGCATGTCCGTGCGGGTGTTTGTCTTTCAGTATAATATGTTTTTATTCTTTTAGTATTAACCAACTTTATTGTTTAAGTTTATGTTAT